>VDFB02067901.1:0-15315 GCA_007258455.2 Sequoia sempervirens | reverse complement strand
TGATGATGATTTCTAAGGAGATTTTTACCCGAATCAGGGGCCACCAATCCATTGATGCAAGTCATCGACCGACTTGTTTGATCCAATCAAAAATGTTGCAAGTCCACTAGATGGAGGGCAGCCTTCAAACAGTCTTTGCTACAGTAAAAAGAGAAATCAGCTACAAGACAAATTTGCTACAGTAACTGGCACTAGATGACAAAATAGAGAAAAGACAAGGAATGTATTTTAAAATTGCTAGATAATGAGGGGTAGGTGAACCCTAATATAATCAAATCTAGACCATTCAATACAAATTGATCCTAGTCGTTCATTTGGGCTTTGGAAAACAATAAATAGGGGCTTGCCCCTTATTTGTAAGGGTTGGAGAATTGATATAAAGACATTCTGCAGCAATAGAAAGCAACATTGCATAATTTATGGGTGTTCCTTTTGAGTTTGCTCTTTATGTATGCATGGTTCACCTTCCATGTTAGTTTTAGTGTTAGTTTCTTGAATGGGAGTGATGATGGTGTTTGTTGTTTTAGTATTTGATGAACTTCCAGCTCATGCTTTTTGTAGTTCATTGATGATGAATCACTTTGCAAAGCTAGTCTAAGCCTCTTTCCTTTATTGCTTCAACTTAGTTCGATTGCATGTACATGATGTGTGTATGTGATATGAAAATCTATAGTCCTTAGAAGATTGCACTAGTTTTGTGCAACTGTAGGTTTCTCTTGGCCAAGCAAAACCTAGTTTAGGAAGCCTGTCTACTTTAGTAGCCACCATTGTTACTGTTCATTCGTAGCTTAGGATTAGAATAGCTTTCTTAACCTCTCTTGCTGTGATTCTCTTTTAATCCTTTGGTTAGAGTAGTGACAAAGTACCTCATGAAGCAATTCAGATGAATTTCTGATGAGTTTCAACTTTGCTATATTTTGATGGGACAGCCAATGCTCTCATTCACTTTCTTTCAAAGCACTTTGAAATTCAGAGTTAGTAAACCCAACTTCCCATGCTTTGTAACTCATCTGTAAGACCGCCTTGTGTTTCCAGCAAATCACATCAAACAACTTAGATATTCCAAGCACTGTCAAGACCTAACATTAGAGACCTTGGGATAGTGTTCTGCAATCTAATTGGGGAAGATTGTCTTTCAAGAGAGGTAGTGCACCTACGCACTGCCTGTGTTGAAAAGTGCATGAAAAACACATCAACAGAACTGGCGCTAGAAGGAGGGCATGACATGTTGAAGCTACAAAGCTGAAAGTTGGAAATCAAAAAGAGCACTTTCAAAGAAGAAATCTGAAATTGGGAGATCTCTTTTAATGCTAAAAATCAGAAATTTTTTAAGGCAAAAGAAGCTGAGTCAAAATGATGCAACATGCACAAATTGACATCACTCGGCTGCATACAAATTTGAACAAGAGACTGAAGAAACCATTTCACCAATTTGCATTGGTGGATAGATGTCGGATCCATTGCACTTGTAGGCACAACGAGTTGGGGTGTCTGACTTTTTTGAGCAGAATTGAAAAGGTCTTGCAAGGAAAAATCCCCTTCTGGGAAATCTATATGCCTTTAGCCCTTGCAAACCCAGAGGAAGAATTGACAAGCATGGCAGCCAAGGCGTTCAAGGAGTTGATCCAAGAACATTTGAGCAGCAAAGATGGACCAAGACTGGAGGAACTACTAATGACAAGTTGGTGTAGATTTCACAATGCACCACATTCAAAATTTATGTGTCCATCATGTGACAACATCATTGCTCAAGCCAAGGGTTGTTTGAACAAGTTGGAGCAGCCAAATCCCAATGAAGAGAAGTTATCCCATGAGGCAGAAGAGTTGTCAACATCTGAAGGATAGCAAAGTAAGGATGAACCAAGAAATTTGATACAAGTTGATGTTGGAGTAGCAAACATTGAAGTTGAAAATCAGGAGGAAGAGGCAGATTTTACTAGGACAGCAAGGTGCCTTGGTGAAAATCTGATTGAAATTAATTTAGAAGGCCTTCCCTCCACCAATCAAGGGCAGTCCTCCACTCTAGAAGAAGAGCAATTGGTAGGTGACGATGAACCAATGAAGTCTGCAGTCGTGCATGCTGGGACAGCCAATGAAGATGCTGAAGATCAAGAAGAAGAGGCTAAAAGCCTTGGGGCAGCAGAAGGAGATGGTAAAAGCATAAGAAAAATTAGATTGGAAGACCTCTCCATCTACAATGACAATGATCGAGAATCTGAAAATGCAGATTTGGAGGAGTGGGAGCAACCACTCACTACGGTTGTCTACCATCATGCTTCTTTTTCAAGTGATGAGGAGGACCCGATCATGGATAGATATGACCAGCTTGTCTCCAGGTTGGCAAAGTATTGGTCAGAGCTGAAATACCAAGTGGACTTGGAGGTGTTGTTGCTACCGAATTGGTGTAGACTTCATAATTCATCACACTTTGAATTTGTATGTGAGCTATGCAAAGAGGCCATCGAACAAGTTAGAGGACAAGTGGGGCAGCAAAGTGCCCAACCTCCTCTACTTGTTGCTCGGATCGAAGTAGAAGACCAAGAGCCAGAGCCAAGTGACAACCCGGCTAAAGGTGGACCTCAACAGGATGTTGGGGTAGCTATAGAAGGACAACAATACAATCTCAGACTTTCGAGCGATGAAGTAGATCAAGCGGGAATTTTGTCCACCAGTCATCAAGAATTTCCTCTCGAAGAGCATTTGCACACCATGAATGATGGGCTTTATGTTGAACCCTTGGAGGGAAATTGTGCAGTAGACTTTGGTCCCCTTGATGAGATGCCATCAATTGATGACTTCTTTCCATTGGGAGCTGCACTACGGAGGTATGCTCATGTCGAGGAAGAGCACATCCCAGAAGACGACAGTGATGAATACATACTCCTTGAGCCCCTGAATAGTGATGCACTAGAGTTTCCAGATTGGGAGAGGAGCTCCTTCTCCATTTACAGCAATAGTGAGCAAGAGGAAACGAGTGAATGCCATGATGAGATGCATGAACATCAAAAAGAAGAAGACAAAGGTGGAGGTGCTGAGATAGTTGCTAATAGAGATGAAACACTTGACCGACTACAAGATGTAACTTGGAGTCCTTTCGCCATGATCGTTGTTGATCCCCCTTCGTATTTAGATGGTTGCAATAGGATAGATTCATATATGTCATCATCCCATGTCACTAAACATCACGAAAATAAGGCTGACACTTGGGAAAGGAGACAAGACAACATACTGCCATTTGAGAATAGCAACCAAGTGGACCCCAAGTTTGCAGATGATCAATGTGGAGAAGTATTTCTTTTTGAAGAATTGCCAATTGGGGTTGTAGGTCCCATTGGTGGATTGGAAGAGTTGTTTGCTGCCCCATCCTCCTAGCCTTATGCATGCTTATTGTCCAAAGTGATGCACCCTCCACCGTTCCTGCCTAAGGCTGCCAATTCAACGATCAATGATGTTGTGCTTGCTCTTGACTGTCCAACACTGCCACCTTCGTGTGATGACATCCAGGTTTTATCCTTCCTTTCCCCTATCATTTCTCATAGCTGCACTTATTATTTTGATTATGGGAATGAGGGAAAATGAACTTGTTTATGGATTAACCATCCGTTCAATGAGCCTCCTCAATTGCTGATTTTTCATGATGACATGATTGAACTTGAGTGCTGCAATGGTGAATTTCTTTTTTCAGAATATAAAGATAAATTTGCATGGTTAAGAACGATAACAATTGCCCGTTTGCTTGTGCCTGCTTTGCAAAATCCAATGAACGTTAATGTCAGCTTGCCTTGCCTGAACATAGTGCTTTGTAAATATCTTTGTACATGGCCCATTTTGAGTAATATAGGTTTCCTGTAAATACTCTGCTTTCTTGCTTTCCTTAGGTTAGTTGGTTTAATGTAGGTTGTTTTCTTTTTGTTTGCTTTTGCCTTGTTGTTGCTTTACCCAGGGTCTGTCTTCTTTTAGCTGGGCATGTCTGTGCGCACAAAAACCATACTTATTGCTTGGGGTTATTCTACGTATTTCTTTGTCAAACTCTAATCAATTCTTCAGAGTGGATGGTGAAGGTCTTCTGTTAGTGTCAAGTGATTTGGGTGTTTGATTCAAAGAGGATAATTTGTTGGTTTAGTCTAACTCCAATGTATTCTGAAATCTTACAACTCTTACACATTTTAAGAATTTGACGGTCACTATAGAGCCTTTTGTGAAGTCTAGTTAAGTGAAAAATCTAAAATTCTGCTCTAGCGCCACTGTGATTCTCAGCCCTGAGCACGAGCTTCAATGCTTGCGGGTTGAAATAAAAGAGCCGAAAAGAGAAAAGAAAAGAAATAAAGAAACATTGAAAATTAAAAAGAAAAGAAATTCAACTTTGAGGAGGATGCGAAAAACTCTACCGAGGCTATGGACGTTTGGCCAGCAGTAGAGCAATGTTTGGGAGAATTACAGCGACAACCTCATTGGGGCTATGGATGCCTGACTAGTAGTGAGGCAATGTCTCAGATGCTTTTAGAGTTAGAATAAACTACTTAGCTTAACTAAACGGAGAGTTTTGGGCTCCTATGAAGTAAAATCTAATAATGGGAATTAACACAATTGCACACACTTGGATTTTTAGCATATTGAAGGTTGGGTTGGCTAATGGTTTTGATCATTTGGTTGGGTGTCTGGTCTGTTTACCCTAGCATAAAGGTCAGAACCAGAGATTCTGGGTTCGTGATTCCAGTTTGTCATCAAAATGCTCTAGAGCATTTCCCCAGTGAGTTGCCATTTGTTGTGCATGTTTTGCACACACACCCCGCCGCAGGCAGGGACCCCCTTTTTTCGCTCCCGACAGGCTGCTTTGCTCCTATCTTGTTTTGTGTGCCCCATTTCCAAGCCCAAATTGGTCATGTGCCTTCAAACGATCAAATTCCCTACCCAAATTCACCTACTTGGGGTATTCAAATCTGTGGAGAAATGAAGTCATCCATCCCCTTTTTTTCCTTTAGTCTTGTTCTTGCTTTTTGGAAACATCTGTGGACCCCCGTCGGTCTGATTTCCACATTATTGATTTTGAGGCCAACTTTTTGGTGGATTTGGGATATGTTTGTGGTCCCTAAGTGAACTGCCAATGTTTCGTCAACGTTCCGCTAAGTTTCGATGGTTCCGAAGCTTCATCCCTCTTTGGCTATTTTGGAAACATCCATGGACCCCTGCTGGTCCGGTTTCCACATTTTTGACTTTGGGGCCAACTTTTTGGTGGATCTGAGATGTGTTTGTGGTCCCTAAGTGAACTGCTAAGGTTTTGTCAATGTTCCACTAAGTTCTGGTGGTTTCGGAGCTTCATCCCTCTTTTGCTATTTTGGAAACAACCGCGGGACTTTGTCGCCTCCCCGCTTCAATTTTGACTCTTAGCAACCTTTTTGCCCTTAATCTTTGAAGTGTGTAAATGAACCGCCATTGTTTTGTCATCATTCTATTAATTTTTGATGGTTTTGAAACTTTGCCTCTGGAATTCCCTTCCTCCTTGGCTATTTGGAAACATCCGTGGACCCCCGTCACTCCCATTTCCACATTTTTGACTTTGGGGTCACCTCCTCTTTCGGACCTCAGTATGTGTTTGATGCTTAAATGCGAACCCGCCAAGCGGTTTTCACATCGCTTTTCCATCAAGCTTCGATGGTTTTCAAAAAATTTCCTCCCTAATCTCTTCCTCCTTGGCTGCCGGAAACACGGTATCCCGCATACCACGTTCCTGCTTTCCTGGCTTTTGACTTTCAGTTACTATTTTTTAATTTGAAGTGTTTGATGTGCTAAAATGAACTTCAACACCAAGTTTCTTTCATTAAAGCGAAAGAGCTTTGTTTGTCCTCGTGAGCTGTTGAACATCCGCGAGTCTGACGGTTCGGCCCGGAGTTCGGTTCCCCTCTATGATACCATTTTGCTTCCGTTTTATGGTTGAACGACCTTCAGGGCGCCACCTCTTTCCGGCTTTCTCTCGCCCTCCGGTATTTCGCTGGCTCCGACCTTCTGGGCTATCTCTGAACTTCCGGCTGTGGACTTTCCGATCTCCATCAAATTTTTTCGGCTTTGCCCCTCCACGGCCATTTTAAACCGGGCGGCCACCCTTCCTCGCCCCTCGAGCCCAGCCCCTCTATGTATTGCTTCTTAGGGTCTCCTCCCGGCCATTTGAACTTCGTGGCCACCTCTTCCTCAATTCTGCTTCCAAATTCTCCATGGCCATTTCTCTCCTCGGAGTCCATCCCCTTCCTCCTTGTTGTTTTTAACATTCGTAGTCATTCTCCTTCACAAATTTTTGGCCTTTCTGCCCGCTGCCCTCCTAATCGCTTCTCTTCCACCATTGGCCATTGGCCCTTGGCCTTCCATTGTAGGGGAAGCCAGCACCCTTGAAGCACGCATTAATATTTATGGCCCAAATGAGCTCCGAATATGAATATCAAGATCTTTTGATGATGCATGGATAGATCTAGTAGGGAATTTGTAGGTTTGACTGACATTTTACTTAACTCATGTATAATTGCACTTACAACACTTCGTGTTTGCAGGAGTCAAGAAGCCTTCCATAGGTCTATTGAAGAGGCCCATTGAGGGAGTTTTCCTACCTTTTTCCAGATGATGATGATTTAGAATGAGAGTGTACAATAGAATGGATTCCTTTAGTCTTGTAATGGAGTTTCAATAGAGTCTATCCAAGCAAGAGTATGAGATCCAAGAGAGTTAAACAATTACTTTTTCCCAAAAAAGAATGAGAGTATCATTGGTCTAGATTCACATATGAGGAGAACTCAATTACTAGGAAAGCATTATGGGAAGTGGAAACACATTTTTTAATGAAAAACTAATGATTCAAACTTGAAAAATTCTAGGATGTTAGTGTACCATGTAGAATTCTATGTGTTGTGCTCATGTGTTAGGAAGAATTGAATATTTTGCACATGTTCCTAGAATAGAAGAAAGAATAATAAATTACTCCAAAATCTTGATGAAAGGAAGATATGCCAAGGTCTAGGCTCCAATGGACCTAAAATATATTGTGAGAGTAGACACTAAAGTAGGTCCAAAATACAACATTTAATATTGTGAGTGTACATAATTTTTTACTTAATATTTTTCTCCACCTTTAGTACAATGATGATATTGAGTGATAAGCTATGCTAAATCATAAAAGTAAAATGGTAAAACTAAATTTAAAATGAATACGATAGATAATGCATAAATTATTAGGTAGAAGAATGATGTCTCTAGAATGAGAATGTATAAAACTATAATGATAGTATATGCAATAAAAGTTTGAAAACATAAAAATAAGAATTGAAAGAAAAACTTAAAATCTTATTTGCAAATTTGTAACAATGATAAGAATAAGATGAATAATAAATAATATTAAGATAATTAATGATGATAATTAAATAATTAATAATAGGATGATAATAATTGTGGATAATTAATGATGCTCGGAGGAATTAATGTTGTGTCCAAATTATATTTTGTAATCATACAAAATCACTATGTTAGAAAAAACATTTAATCCTCCAAAATCGTAAATGTGTTAATGAACCATAGATTTTTGGGTAAGGCTTGTAGGCTACTCTTACACTCTTAGGATGTTTCACCTAAAAGGAGAGAGATAAACCCCACTCAAAAGTCTAGGTGGTTCACTCAAATTATGAAATGTATGATGCAATTAAGACTAAATGGAATTATCTAAGTGCAACTAAATGAACTTTTTAACTAATTATGAATGCAAAACCTAAGAATTATGCAATATTGGAAAACATAATGTGATATGCAAACATAAACTAAAGTATGAACAAATGCAAACCAAAAAAGAAGAATGTTGAATCAGAGTGCACCTGGAGGTCTCATGAAGATTCTAGAATTTTTGAATGCTAACAGAGATCACTGAAAATCAACAGTGGGACTTATTTTCCACTAATGGTGAATCAACCTTGATTCTGATGAAAACTTCTAAGAACATATTTCTGAGTGTTGGAATACGAAATCTAAAAAAATATAGATTTCTAGCCTTAAGGTGGGACTCATTCGCCACTGATGGTGAATAAGTCCTTTCCCAAATTCTGATAAATTAGGAACCAATTCTATAGCACTAGATCTGAGGTTGTCTACTTATTGGGTTGACGGAGTCAAATCTGTAGGAAACAGATAGAATGTCTTCTTCAAGTTTGAAATAGGTTGTAGTTGACTTGAAAAACTTTGTTGACTTCTTGTCCACTTTTCAACAACTAAATGCTTGTCAAATCTACATAAACAAGTCTACAAATACACATACAAAATGGGAAAAATTGTTTACGGTTAGGTTATAGGGATTTGCCTTGGTCAAATCCCACTTTGGTAATCAAACCCTCAATAAAATAATGAAATGGAAGAGAATGATAAACAAATAACATGCAAATTCTATTAACTTACCTAACCCTTATTGAAGAAAATCATAAGATATGTCAATGGTTGCTCCAAGATACTTGATTGATGCTTGATTGAATGATGCAAAGTGCTCAAATGCTAATTGAATGAGAAGATTGCTTGAATGAGTTAGGAGATGTAAAAAGACGAGAAAAATACATGTTTATTCACTCATGTGCCTTAGTAACCTGATGATACCTCGCTATTGGCTAACTTAAGGTGATTTTAAATCAAAACCCAACAGAAAATATGATATATTTTGAATTTGGAGCCAAGAGGGACTCGTTCGCCACCCATGGCGAATGGGTCCCACCTTGGACTTAAAAGTGGGTTTTGGGAATTATCTCACATTTAATGTTGTTTTTTGAGTTCACATTCAAAAACACACTTAATTTTAATACTTATAAGGGCATAAAGGGGTCAAATAAGCATAAGAAAGGTGTGAATAGTGAAATTAAGCCTAGAAAAGCATGAAATCTTGTTACAATACTTTACAACACTTCAAAACAGGACTTGATAAGTGATGAAAAGGTGATTTTTACATGAATTGTAATGAATGGAGTCTAAAAAAGTGTAGAAATGTTTTTCAACGTCATTTCACAACACCTAAGTCACAAGATGCCGTAATTTGAATTTTAAGGACCTAATGTGAATGTTTAAGCCACATTGCAACATTAAATCAATGCAAAATGGACCAATCCTCATGAAGAAAGGCTTAAAAGACCATGAAAATGTCAAGGGGGAATTTTTCTATGGTACATTTAGACCGCACTTTAGTGAGAGGATGAACTTGCTTTAAACTCACACTAAAGTTGTCATGCATATCGAGAGAGAAAGAGAGGTCCTAATGCACTTATGTTTAGCAAGATTGAATGAAAATGATCAAGAGGGATGATCAAGCCCCCAAGATGAATATCCCATTGCAAAATAAACATAAGAAAAAAGGAACACATGTGAAAGAGAAGGAAAAGTTGGATGAAGCTTAAATCATCTATCCAACTAGTTGTGGATTAGATCTAGGCTATTTGTTTGAAAAAGAGAATGCATACTCACTTTGGTGCAACAAAACTCATGGTGTTCCGCTGGGTGAGAAGACCCAAAAAGGTGAAGTACATACGCTAGTTGGTATGTAGTCACAAACACATAGGTGACTATGGGGAAAGTCGTGTCACTGAGTGGGCTTCCTGCTCAACCATATCAAACTTATACATCTTGATAACTTTAACAAGGTGCCACAAGGGAAAATTTCATTGTGCTTCATGAGACAAGCAAAGATTTGTATTCTTAGAAATCATGAACAAAGAGCAAGGTACCATAGGCATGCAAGTTGTGTTATGCAAGGTGGTAAAAATGGAAAATCTAAAATGGAAAAATGTAAAAGATGTTTAAAGGAGTCTTGTTAAGTTCATGCAAGGTCTATCACATAGGGAACATTGTGTCTAATGTCTCCAAGAGAGAACCAATCAAAGAATAAAATATTTGCAACCTAGGGGATGCAATACATTGCATTAGGCCACTAAGAGGAATGTAATATGCTAAGATAGATCACACTTATGAGGGAAATCATACCCAATGTCATCCACAAAGTGAAAAATGCATTGTACGAAGTGACAAGGTTGCACTAAGAACCAAGAATGCAAATGAAATTATGCCAATGTATGCTCCCCACTTTAAAGGAATTGCTACACGTTGTTCTATGAGAAACTACTTTAAAGTAGAGAAGGAAAGAAAATACAAAAAGAAAACAAGACATGAGAGCCAACTCAGAAAGCCCTATGTCAATTCATATGTTTCTAAGCTAGGTTGCATCATGTAAGAGAATAAGAAAACAAAAGAAAGGGAGTTTCCCCCTAGAAAGGAATACATCAAACACATAAGGGATCCATGGATTTGGGGTCAGTATGTTCATTGCTGCAATTTTTTTATGAAAGAGCTTGGAACTATCATCATTCCCCAAAGCACATAGAACTAAAAGAATGACACCAAGAGAATGATAAAAAAAGGAAAATAAAGTATGTTTTGGGTCAACATGGAAGAGACATTTCGGTCTCAACACTTTGCATCATCCCCAAAAGGAAAACACAAGTGAAAATAAAATAAAAAGGAAAAGCTTTGGGTCAACATGAATGAGACATTTCAGTCTCAATGCCATCATCTCAAATGGAAACAAAGAAATGAAAGAAGGAAAAGGACGATTGGATCAACATAAAGATCATAAGAACATCGCTTCATCATCCAGGAAAACAAGAACCTTTTGGGTACATGGAGAACATAGAACATCTCGGCTTCATCATCTAAGGAAAACCACAAAACAAAAAAGGAAGAAAAGATTAACAAATATCGGTATATAGAAAGAATAGAATTTAAATAGAAATGCAAAGAGAGAACATCGTCACAATCTAAAGGTCGTTATATAATAAAATCAAAAGAAAATAAATAAAGGATCTAATGTAAATATAAAGTCAACAAATGCTTAGATTTATCAGTTTCTCAATCTTAAGTAATATAAGTGGAAAAGGAATAACATAGTTAAGAGAGAAAGAAAAATTTATTACTAGGATGAGGCTAACAACTTCTTTCCCCCCACTAGATGTGAAGCAAGAATGAGCCAAGAAAGGTAATGGGAGGAATCATACAATAGTGAGAATGAAAAATTATACAACTATGGTATGATGAAAGGACTTTGTATTAAGGGATAATCGGAAAGCAATCAGTATCAATGAAGTGATACTTATTCAATTTATCATTCAATGTCTGACATTCTTCAGTGTGATGTCCAAGAACACAATGATATTTGCAATATGGTATGTTAGAATCTTTAGGATGGATGACCAACCTATTCATAGGTGATAAGAGTATAAGGCCTTTTTTAAAAGTATCTGAAGTGTCCTTTCACATTCAGGGGGAGGATGAGTAGGAAACTTGAGCTTTTTCAATTTGTAAGGTCATTTTCATTTACTAGATTCTCCTTTTTTGTGAATGGAAGGAGGGAGAGAACCCATGGATCCTAGCATACTTTCGTTAGAATTAGTTAATGGTTGTTCACATGGAAGGGGAATGATCAAGTCGGGAGGAGAATCAAACATCACAATACTATCATCTCAAAGTCTCCAATATTCACAAGGAGGCTTGTCAACATGAGGAGGATCTTGATATCCTATTCCTATTGTGTTTTCTTCTGTTGGTTTTTGTTCTAGAAGTTGATGAACGTTATGCTCATTTGTTGTATCACACCCTTGTTTACTTAGGATAGTAAAGCATTCTCCATATGTGTCTTCAAGTTTGATGGGAGTGTTTGTGACTTTGTGAGCATAAAATGGTTGAAGATGTGTTTGCTAAGAGGAACTAGGTCCACTTGATGGAGGGATCTTAGGTCCTTGAGTTTCAGGATGTAGGTATCCAAAGTGATCAAGAGGTGCAATAGTAGGAAGATTTGGTGGTTCACTGATGCGCCGTATTTAGTCAGCTATAATACATCTATTTATCACCGTTCGAAGGTTAAATATCTCCAATGATGTCTACATCAAGCAAGGAAGAAGATAATCATGATGAGCTGGCGTAGCCTGGTCATTAGGATCTGTCTCGCAGCGACAATCTGGATATGCCCACTATGATTTAAATGAACTCCAAAATCCATGAAGTGAAAATGCCATAATGACAATGAATGCAAGTAAACTAAGATGCAAGGAATAGCAAAAAGCAGAGAATCTGGAAAGTAAAACAAAAAGCAACTACAAAAAATTGAAATGCAGGAAATACACAAAAAATGCAATATGAAATGTGCAAGTGGACTGATTCACCTAGGGTGGAAAACAAGTCCAACTATGAGATTTTTTTGTGTTTTTCAGAAAATTAAAACTGATTTTAATGTTTTTCAGATGCAAATGCAAATTTTTAGTTTCTCAAAGATATGATATGAAAAAATGAAGTCTAAACGAGTCTTTCAATAATGCACTTTTATAAACCCTAGGATGCAAAAACCTAATTGAATGTTGAAGAAAATGAATCCTAGGATGCAAGATGCAATTGAAATCATAAATGTAAAGTGATCAATATCCAGGTTCACCAAAATGAACTTTAGATTTTTGGGTAGGGCTTATAGGCTACTCTTACACTCTTAGGATGTTTCACCTAAAAGGAGAGAGATAAACCCCACTCAAAAGTCTAGGTGGTTCACTCAAATTATGAAATGTATGATGCAATTAAGACTAAATGGAATGATCTAAGTGCAACTAAATGAACTTTTTAACTGATTATGAATGAAAAACCTAAGAATTATGCAATGTTGGAAAACATAATGTGATATGCAAACATAAACTAAAGTACGAACAAATGCAAAACAAAAAAGAAGAAGGTTGAATCAAAGTGCACATGGAGGTCTAATGAAGATTCTAGAATATTTCTCCCAAATGCTTATTGTAGATCATCATCAAAATCAATGGTATAGGGACTTGGTATTCGCTTACTTATGGCTTAATCAATCAGATTTGATGAAACCGGCAATATATTTTAAGTGTTGAAGGCTAAATCTATGGAAAATCTAAATTTATAGTTTTATATATATGGGACTCTTGGTATCTACCACTGATATGAATAAGTCCTTCCTAAAGTTCGATAAATAGGGAACCAATTTAGGTGCCCGATTTGAGGTTGTCTCAGATATCAAAGCTGATAAAATAAAATTCATGGGTGGAAATATACAGGAATGCCCTTCTGCTTGTTAGCCAGAAGTTCACTGAAAACACTGGCTGGATTTTGTCCACTTCAACACCTAAATGCTTCTGTCAAATCTATACGAAAACAAGTCTACAAATACACATGCAAAATGGGAAAAATGGTTTACAATTAGGTTATAGGGATTTTCCTTGGTTAAATCCCACTTTGGTAATCAAACCCTTAATAAAACAATGAAATGGAAGAGAATGATAAACAAATAACATGAAAATTCTATTAACTTACAGAGCCCTTATTGAAGAAAATCATAAGATATGTCAATGGCTACTCCAAGATACTTGATTGATGCTTGATTGAATGATGCAAAGTGCTCAAATGCTAATTGAATGAGAAGATTACTTGAATGAGTTAGGAAATGTAAAAAGAGGAGAAAAACACATGTTTATTCACTCATGTGCCTTAGTAACCTGATGATACCTCATCACTGGCTGACTTAATGTGATTTTAAATCAAAACCCAAAAGAAAATTTGATATATTTTGAATTTGGAGCCAAGAGGGACTCATTCGCCACCCATGGCAAATGGGTCCCACCTTGGACTTAAAAGTGGGTGTCGGGAATTATCTCTTGTGACTTAATGTTACTTTTCAGGTCTACATTCTAAACACACTTAATTCTGTTTCCTAAGCGGGAAATAAAGGTTAAATAAAGTATAAGAAAGGTGTAATAGTGAAATTCAGTTTCCAAAAGCATGAAATCTTTACAATACTTTACAACAACACTTCAAAATAGGACTTTGATAAGGGATGGCGAGGTGATTTTTAGGTGAATTGTAATGAATGGAGTCTAGAAAGGTGTAGAAATGTTTTACAACACTTCACAACACCTTCACAAGATGCCATAATTTGAATTTTAAGGACCTAATGTGAATGTTTAAGCCACATTGCAACATTAAATCAAAGAAAAATGGACCAAGCCTTGTGAAGAAAGGCCTAAAAGACCATGAAAATGTCAAGGGGCCATTTTTCTATGATACAATTAATTTTAAATCAAAGAGGTAAATATAAGAATATTAATATAGAAAGAAAAAATACAAAGAGAAAATAAATTTGAAATAAATAAGGGTTAATGTATTCCCCCTCATAATTTTATCTGAAATCTAGGAGGAAAAAGAGTAAGGGTGATTCACCACTACAACTTTCAAGGGAAATTTTTCAAAAATTCTCTCTAAAGGGTTAATCAAAAAACTAACAACTCAAGAAATATCATATGATAGTGAACATGTAAGATCCATAATGTACATAGAGAAAATGATGCAAAAATGTAAACTTGTATTATAAAGTTATGAAGGTTTCCATGATATAAGAACTGTAATTTAAAAATAACTATATTTTTTTCAAACTTACTATTCATTTTCATGTATTGAATATGGAAATCTTGAGCATGTAGATCACTCTGAGAAGTAAAATTTCACACAAACACAACTTCTTATGCCCTAGATTAAATAATATTAAATATCACGTGGAGTAGGCTTTGTATATGTGCAAGGTGAGTGAAAATTTTAAATTTTCTTCAAATATTTTCTTAATTCTCATGATTAATGCAACCCACATCATGTGCAAGAATCCTACACTAGTGTTAGCATCTAACTACCACCTTATCATTTAAAGGGTATGTCAGCATACTTTACATGCATATTTGTCTAAGTATGTGTGAATGTCTAATGAGTGTAAGTGTCACTTGGGAAACTTAGAAAATCATGTTTTTAGAAAGATAATCAAATTTTATATGATGAGTAATTGATAATAAGTTATCTTTGTGGTTTCAAAATTTTCCAACCATGAGAGAACATAAAAGGGGGTGTTCTTATATTATTGTAGATCTACCTTATAGCTCAATCCTAGTAGGAGAGTAATCTATTATCTAGATGGGGATATGATTGGATTTCACCTTTTTTATATGTTGTTCCATAAATACATGCTCATGGAACTCATGAGGGATGGGTTTTGGATATCTTGATCTTACACCTCCCTATTATAGATATTATAGTGATACTTTAGGATGTGTAATAGGTCCTAAGACAAAATATTGGAGGTCGTTAGGTATTAATCATCAAGTAGCAATAAGTGTCCTATGTTTGGTGAGGTTTATGTAAGTGATCCATGTAAGGAAGCTAAGGGAGCGGAACAACTTCCCACACTAACCTTGAGAGGAGAATAATACAAAA
>VDFB02067899.1:0-25153 GCA_007258455.2 Sequoia sempervirens | reverse complement strand
TTTCATCAATTTTGGGTAAAAAAAAGTTCGTCAGCTAAATACCCTACAAATACCCATCATATCACCACTTTTTGGCCCATCATGATCCTACACATACCCAAAACCTAAGGGAAAAAACCTGGGGAGTAAAAGGATATCCACCAGTCATCATTAAAAGGACAAATGTCATCATACAAAGAAAAAAGAAATAGTTACTAAAGGAAACCATCATAAATAAATGAAATCAGTTCTAAATGATGGATGTCAATGAATTCATGGAGCATGCTCACTATGATTTAAGATAAAGATTTCATTTAGTAGATTAGGGACAACCCCTTATAACAAACCTTGAGTTCTAATAAACTTGTTTAAGGAAAGTTATGAAGCATAATAACTTTCAAGATGACAATCCTCATCAAGTAGATTGGTATGTGCAGGATCATCATGGAAAAAATAGGCCCTTAAGTGGCAAAAAATTCAGAAAAATTAGAGTTAGGCAACTTGACGTAAAAATTTGAATAAGTTATCTATATTATTTCAAAAATATGTAAGAATAAAATCTGTAGAAATTTTAATGTAGTTTCTAAACTACTAGGTTTTTTATTTTATTTTTAAATCTATTTTGTGAAAATTTGAAATTTCAATGCAGTAGTACTTAAATTTCAGGGAAAAAATAAGAAGTAGGTGTTTTTCTGACCACCCTAACAACAATAAAATGATAATAGTTTTTTATAATATTTTAGACATAAGTAGACGACTCATGTCGAATGTGATGCATATTTTTTGGTAATTTTTTTCCAAGTAAATAATTAATTATGAATTTTTTATTACAACTTTTAAAAAATATAAAAACTCATATGTCTGACCACCTTAACTTGGTCAAAACTTCATGAAATTCATTTTTTCTTTTTTTAATCCTATAGTATGCGAAGCATAGAATGTGATGCATGTTTTGGATTCAAAAAAAGTGATACCATTTGAAAGCTATAGATGTTTTTCAATCAGCCTATCAATCAACACTTTAGTCATAATTCAAGTAGAAAATGAATAATACTTATTTATTAAATTCAAAGTAAAGCATAATTTATATTGTTGGAAAGCTAATAATCTCCTTTAAAAATGCTTTTCATTTCATCAATTTTGGGTAAGAAAAAAGTCGTCAGCCACATACCCTACAAATACCCATCATATTGCCAATTTTTGGCCCATCATGATCCTGCACATACCTAGATACAAAACTTTGAAAATACATGTTGATCACAAGTAAAGTGTTGTTCATACTCAATTTAATGGGAATTTCCAAGTATTTTAGGTTAGTTTTAGGATCTCTCATGGATAAGGTTGGAGTAATTTGGAGTTAGAGCCTAAAATCATGCAAATTGGGGTAGTTTGGAGCCCTTAAATTAAGATTTTTTGGCCTTATATGCCCAACAATTTGAAAATGTCATACAATGTGTGTAATGAGTTCTCGCAAGTTAAGTGGGGTCTTCATACTTAGTTTAGCATAAGTTAGAGGCCTAAGAAAGTGGAATTTTGGCAATTGTAGTGGAGTTCAAGACCCTACATATATGTAGTATCAGATGAGACAACTTTTCAACATGCAAACAATTAGTTAGGAGCAATTCTAGGGCCTTTTTTGTAGGTTTTCCTCTTGTGCACAACCCAAAGGAGATTCATCATGCAAGTTGGAGGAGATTTCAAGAAAAGAAGACAATTAGTTTATAATTAGTCCTTCTTTGAGTTATAAATAAGGCTTCTCTTCTATATATTCTTCTTTTATTCTTTTATCGAAGTAGTTCTTTCTATCCTCTTCTACCTTATGCAAAAAGAAGTATTGTAACTCATTATGAGATTCAAAGAATAAAAAATTTATGTATTCTCAAGTAGATTTTCAGATTTGCATCAACAAAAGCTTCAATTATTTCAATAAAACAAATTTTTCCTTCTCTAAATTCTTGTGTTAAGTATTTTATGGATGATTTGATCTATTTTTTGTGATTATCTATGCAAATCCTTGAATTATGTCTCATTTCAAAGAATTTTTATACTAGAATAAGCAAGATTTATATAGGTTGAATAGTTTGTGTTATTTCTTTTAGTAGTTGTAGTTATGAAAGCTTCCAATTTTCCTTCAAGAACTTGAAGATCAACCTTTCTATGAAACATTGTTGTGTGAGCTTGTGAAAGTTGAGTTGTCCATAGGGTAAAGCTAACTTTTTAGAAAAGTTGTAAGTTAAAACAACTGGTATAAGTCTCTATTTTTTAGTGCATCACCTCCTAGGGTTAAGAAATATTTCAAATTTTAGTATCTATATCCCTTATACAATCAAACCAACAAGTTATGGGAGAATTTTCAAAGGGATCCAACCCATAATCTAGAGTTTCATCCTCATATTAGGCAACCCATAGGCCTGAGGATGTCCTCATTTTGCATGGGATTGTCAAGCTTAAAATCTTATCATTTGAGGCATAATCCTTCATGACAATAATAAAATATTGAAATATTACTTAGAAAAAGAATTATCATAGACAATAAAACATTACATAAAAATATCCGACATGGTTCACATCAAGTTCACCAAAATGTAGAGAAGGGGGATCCATTGCTCACAAGTCTCTTTTTTTCCAAGAGAATATGAGGCAAAGGACTACACTAAACTACCTTGTGGTTTGTTTAATCAAAATGAGAGATAGAATGAAGAAATTGTAAAGAATAGTTTGTTGGAAACAATATCTAAATAGACCACTTTAGAATTCAAATGAGAAATATGTCAAAAAAAAAATCATAGAAGGGGTGACTCTTTTCCAAAGCACTAGAGCATGAAATCATGATGCTAGCATGGTGCACTAGACTCTACAAGACGTATTGGCATCTTGTATGACTAGGCTACTAAACCCTCAGACAAAAATATAGTGATATTACTAATGTATTTATATTTGAGGTCTATTAAACTAAATAGGTCAATAGAAGCAGGAAATACCATAAAACAAAAAGGAGAGAAAATAACTAACTTAAAAGGGTCATGCGCTTGAGATCTTCCTCCAAGTTTCACTTGGACAATCTGCACACAAGAAGAATGAGGGAAAATGTTGGGGTTGTTTTGGGGCTTGCCGTAGTCAAATCCCCATTTTGGTGTTCCCTACTCCAAAAACATCTAGATAGATAGAAAAGTGAACAAATTAAACAAATTTGAAGTGACAAAAGTAATCCCCACTCAAGGAGGAGAACCTGTATCACAAAATAGCAAGTCACAAGATATGTATTCACAAATATACAAGAAGCAAGAGAGTGTCACAAATAGTCTATGGCCCCATATTGACTATATGGACACATTGTTGAAAGCTTGCAAGAGAGCTTTGGCTATTGGAGGGACGTTAGTCTAAAAAGGCTTCACTATTAAATCAAGATTAAGAAGAGAATGAAGCTAAAGTGAGAAAGAGAGAGAAAGAAGTTAGAATGAGAGAACTCCCAAAATGAGAGCAAAGAGAGAGTTTTATGTTGCATGGGAGGGAGGATCCATTACTCTTATAACCTAACCTTAGAGACACGCATTGTCAGCCAAATATTCCAATATTCCTCATTCAAACTTAGAAAAATGTAGGGATACCAGTCACTAGTATAATTTGGCAAATAAATGACTACGCGACTAAAATTTTTAGTCATGTGACTAACACTAGTAGAATTTGACAAATAAATGACTAATTTGGTCATTTATAAGTGACTAATTTGGTGATTGGGTAAAACCACAACTAAATGACTAAATAAATTACTAATATTAAACAAATAAAAATGACTAAATAAATGTGGTCATTAATTATTAAAATCTTGGCCATAATTGTCATTTTAATTAAACATACTCTAAAACCTTTGTCAAGACCTTATTTTCAATCGTAGCCTGTCATAATTAATAATAAAATATTACAAATAAAATTACTAATTAATATTTTTTGTGGAATAATTTTTTTGTTTTCATGTGGTGTCATCATTATATGAACACCAAAGTTTCTTCTAAATTGAATACCCAACTCCTCAAAGGGCCCAACTATGTAGTGTGGAAGAAAAATATGCATACAATTCTCAAATATATACTAAGCTACTTATAAGTTTACATACTCTACATTTACTGGAGGAAAATAACGATATTACAAATAGTTTACATTTATTATTATATAAATTAGTTAAATTATAATAGAAGAGATAAAGATGGAGATACAAAAAATAAAGAGATAGAGACAAAAAAATATAGAGGTAGAGAGATAAAGAGGAATAGAGATATAGATGGAGAGAAAGATTGAAAGAGAAAGGAATAGAAAAAAGAGATAGAAATATAAGAGATAGAAAGGGCAAGAGAATTAGAGAAAAGAAAATTAAACTAACTTTTGATTACTTGTTTCATGACAAAAATTCAAGAATGGTAGGTGTCCTTGGGGAGGTATGATCAAGGTAGCACGACGTTTGATATAGACAAACAAACTTATAGATACAAATGGATCTTCTAGTCCATTTATATTCTACCTAACTTAATACTTATTGGAAAAGGAGTTATCCATAATTTGTAAATTTAAATTAATTTTTTAAAATATAAAATTGTAATATTTAATAGTCTATGTCATACAAATATGTTGTATAATTTGAATAAGTATGTTCAATTATGAATGCCAATTTTTTTTAAATGATTTTTTACCCATATTACAATATATTTCTTACATAAAATCATTTTCAAGAATACACTTCCAAAAATAAAAATAATCTCCTTTAAAATATCTAATGTGAGTTGAATGACTAAAATGAATTAAATGTAGGTGACATTTTTAATATAAATTTGAGTATGTAAATTAATTAAAATCAGATAGCAGAGACTAAAATTATACATGTGTTAATAGAAGTGAGTTAGTTCTAGTTGTGTACCTTTAAATAGGGGACAAGTGAATTTTATCTATTACTTTTACAAGTCTGGGTTTTGGCATTGGCCTCACTACTGACCTTGCTTCAAATTTGTTCACAAGTCTTGGTATTGGCTTTACAAACATTGAAAGCTTTCTTTGATCTAGCGAGGCTTTTGCATTGGAGTCTTCGAAGTAAGTGGTTTATGCACACTTGTAGGACGTGGCATTATTCACTTTTGAAGCTCATCATTTCTAACTTCAGTATAAATTATTGAAGGAGCCCTTTTCTTATTACTCTGCACACCATTTTCCATTATTGCATTGTCCATGTTGTGTTGCAAAGAACCAAATAATAGGCCTATCAAATCCAGATCATATCTTACTCATTTCCTTTCTTAGATCAGATAATTGTATTGACTTTGCACTTGGTGTTTTTGTTTGTGTTCCCACCTTCAAAGGAAATTGTCTAGGTGGCTTTCCTGCACCTTTAACATCCATCATAGAGTGCATTTGCTTTTTGAATATTGCGGGTTTCTTCAATGAACTAGAATGTTTCAAAATTTTCTATTTTTGTTGGTCCTTATTTTTACCAAGAAAAAAAAATACCCTTTCGAACATTTATACAAACTTGCAAAAACAAAAATTGAAATCTTCACAATACATTGAGACCTTTTTCACATATACAATATCATTTGATAAAGACCCTACCATTTGATGAATGCAAAAAATAGACCCAAATTTTCTCTTAATGACCTTCCAACACCTCTTCATAAACCCATTGCACACCAAGGTGCAATTGCTAGTTACGTCGAAGGCGTCCCATGCTTAGTATTTAGGAGGTCTTTTTATGGTGGATGGTGTAGATTCATGCATAGGCAATCGCCTGTGATCAAATGCATTTGAGTGGCTCAATGCTTTTTCCCGGATGGCAGTGTTTATTGCAGAAGAGGGAAAAATATCTACAGAGCAGTTCCTCGTTCCTCCAAACTCTTCGTCACTGGTATTTATGTGGAACAATGTTTTTTTGGTCTGCAAAAGGGTGCTTTCAATGGGGGTTTTATTAGCTTGTGAAGCAAGCAGCAGCAGCAGAGGCAAGCCGTGGAGCCTATTAGGGTTGTGAATGAGAAGGTTGTGGGCATCGACCTGGAGACCACGAATTTGGCTATGGCGGCCATGGAAGGAGGGAAGCCTAAAATTTTGAAAAATGTGGAGGCGCAGAGGACGACGCCCTCTATAGTTGCTTATACAAGAAATGGGGATAGGCTTGTTGGGCAGATTGCCAAACGCTAGGCTATTGTGAATCCCAAGAATACATTCTTTTCGGTAAAGAGGTTTATTGGGCGGAAGATGAACAAGGTGGTTGAAGAGTCGAAGAAGCTGTCTTGCAGGGTTGTTGATGAGAACAACAATGTGAAATAGGATTGTCCAGCTATTGGGAAGCAATTTGCAGCTGAGGAGATTTTTGCTCAAGTTAGTTGATTTTTTTACCCTGTTGAGCAAGTCATTATCTTTTGTTAGGGTTTGATTTTCCAATTCTTTTCTGATTGTGTTGGTTTTTGGTAGTAGTATTTGATTTTACTTGTACCGTAATTTAAGCATCGCCCGTCACTGCTATAGTGTATGGTTGTGATGTTGCTTTTTGTAGAGTTTTCGGGTTTTGCAAGGAGACTTCTTACAGATTATGGTTTTTTAAGTTATTATTTTTTTGGTAAATATAGATCTGCTCAATTGCCTTGGTAGTGGGAAATCTCTCTTGTGAGTGTTTTTGGATTCATAGTGATGCTTCAGACCCATGTCAAGAGACTCTGCCAAGAGTTGGAACTCGTGAAAAGCCAGATCATGTTTCTCCAGTAGTTTTATCAAAATGGAAGGAAAGTGCCCTATGATTTTCCCATAGCGCCGCCACGGCAACACCAACAGCAACAACCGTAAAACAAAAAATTTAGGTAGCTCACATGCAACACTGCCCGCCAACTGGATGTATTCTTGCATGCCTTCAACATAGTAACTACTATAGGAGTGCTAAAAATAATGCAAAATCCATTCATAATAAAAGCTATGTCACCATGACAATCACATAGGTAGATTGGATGAAATAAACTGCACATTCTTAGAGAATCAAATTCTATTTATAGACATACTTATTACAATATGTAAACCAAAAGTAATCATGTCAGGTATCAAGATTAAAAATTAGCTATATAAAAGCAACTCTTAGGAAAGCAATGGGCATGAAAGTAGAACCAGGTTCTTTGTGGGCATTGAAATATACTGCAGCAATAGGAAGGCCAAGGCCATAGTGTGCAGAAAATGCATAGGCGCTAAAATTGTTGTGTTGTTGTGGAGGAATCGCCGTCACTATGGGACTTTGCTTCTTATACAGTGCAAGCACCTGTGGATGCCTATTGGAGGTCTAGGTCCCATATAGACCAACACCTCTCTGCCTGCAACCATAAATATTCAACTCATTTTTTTTATTTGATACCCATATATGATATATAGTAAATCAGGGATGACTCTAATACAAGGATCCTCATTTAGGAGTGCCAACAAAATGATATGCAAGGACCTTGATTTGGGTTTGTGCCTCCAAGGATATCAATCATTAGCCTACAACAACATTCAAATTAATTTGATCAGACGACTAATTTCTAATTTAGTTTGCCTCAACATCTCAAGATAAAAATCTAATTGCAGTGTGCTGATCTTTGAACCTGGGTCATGCTCTTATAATAGAAGTAGCATTTAAACGAGGTTACATGATTAGGTCACTATAAATTCTTTATAACACCCAATCTCTTATTGTCCAAAATTTATCTGATGCCTAATTTGGATCGTTAAAATTTAAAGCATGCAAAATCATTTGTTGTTATACTAGAAATAGCATTTATACGAGGTCACAGAATTAAGTGACTGTAAATTTTGTAACAGAGCAAGTGAAGATGGTTGAGTCTTTCAAGAAGAGCCATGCACTGCAGAATGCTGTGTGGCGGGTATGTTCAACTTTTTCTCATTTTAACTGCTAATTGGGGAAGTTTTAGTGGCTAATATTCTCTAGTTGTCTAGTTTTTATAAGGAAAACTTCCAAAATGTATTTGTCAACTGAAAAAAAGGTTTGCCCCAATTTCTATCCATTTAAGATCTGCTCAAATTTGCATAAACTGTATAGAATATGAAGAAAATTGGAAAATATTTTAAAATTCTATCCACAATTTTTATCTTTAATCTTTGGTCAATTTTTTATATAAAATTTATGTAAAAGATTTTATGAAAACTGGGAAGTTTTTTAATTGATGTTGTGAAAGTTAGCTATTATTTTTAAACTTGTTGCCAAATGTATGGTTCTTATTTTTCCCACTACTAAAAACATACAAGCATTATGCAACTAAAGTCATTTACATCTTGGATCAATGTATCCATTTCAATGACATATATATAAGTTGATCTTGTTTACTAATGAAGTCAGACTCTCATACATCTAGAGACATAACTTGATCTGTCTTGGTTAATCACAGTTTATAGTAATAAATCTGGGCAGTCATATATGTTCTCAGCATAATAATTTTTTTAATACCTGATATTTTATTGCAGTGTATTTTTTTCATTTTTCCTTTTTAGTTTTCATGGGCTGATTGCTACATATAAGCACCACACATTTAAAGCCATCAAGGTTTTTTTTACTAGCATTTCCTAAACTGGGAAGATTGTCCCTACTTGCACAAAGTGACAGTGACACCATAAATTAACCAGATTCAAGTGTTTGAATTGATTCTCTTTCTACACGGTAAAAACCATTTATTCTGCTAAATTTATTTAACAAGAAACACAACAATTCACATCTGTGAATCAGACTTCGTTTACTATGAATAGATTGAAGCAACAACTGTAGGGATTTGCTTTTGGTCCATTTCATTTGAAATTCTATCATTAATACTAAATATTTTGTGGTAAGCTCTCATGGGTATCTACTCCTGTTTGGTTAGCAAATATATACCTAAATAGTCACGAGAAAAAATGAGCCTTGAGGCAACAAGTGACAAGAATGCTAATAAAGCATAAAAAAGGCACCTAAATCGTTTGACAGAATTCCTCAAAAAGAGGTTATCTCATGGAATGCAATGATTGCAGGATATGCAGAAAATGGATTTTTTTAAAAATCTTTAAACTTTGAAGCAAATGCAATTGGCAGTTGTAAAGCCAGACTCCACAACTTTTGCCAGCATTCTCCCTGCCTACCTGTGCCGAAATATGAGCATTGGAATAGGGTATGGACATCCATCAAAGCATAAACAAAAGAGGAATTTTATCAGATGTTGCAGTTGCAACTGCCTAGTGGACATGTATGTGACATGTGGAAGCATAGAAAAAGCACGTTAACTGTTTGACAAAATGCCCCAGAGATATGTCATCTCATGGAATACGATGATTTCAGAAAATGCACAACATGGATTTTCCAAGGAATCTTTCAAAATCTTTGAATTAATGAAGCACTCTAAAAGATATCCTGACATTGTAAGCTTTGCTAATGTCGGTGCATCATTAATTCCATCGCCCACCATGGCAGTCATGCCCTCCGGCTTTAGCTCTCCAATAAATCTCAGCTTGTCTTCTGGGAGTAATTGTTATCAAATCTAAATTCATCGCTTCAGTGTATAGCTTTCACCTACATGAATTTCCTGATTAGGCCTCTGTATATGCTGCTCAAAATT
Organism: Sequoia sempervirens; assembly: GCA_007258455.2. Classification (NCBI taxonomy): domain Eukaryota; kingdom Viridiplantae; phylum Streptophyta; class Pinopsida; order Cupressales; family Cupressaceae; genus Sequoia; species Sequoia sempervirens. The sequence goes on along the minus strand of VDFB02067899.1, from coordinate 15,578 downwards.
GAAACCACCCGGGGGAAAGATGAGGCCAGAGATTTCAGCCCGGGGTTAAGTTTGTTATATGTTTCTCTTATGTAGTACCCGACCTTGCGTTAGGTTTTATGGTTAGAATGAAACCCCACTAGTACGAATGCTCACCCTGTTCACCTCTGTCTCTTCCATATCACCCTCACCTTCGCTTCCTTGTTACAAGTTTTTCTTGCTCGTAGTTGACAATCTATTTATTATTTGATGTATGTATTTATTGGGGGTCAGTTTCAGCTCATTATGCCATGGAGAAAGGAGAGGAGGAAAATATTAGCTCTCAACAACAACAAAAAAAAAAAAGAACAGAAGATTAGCTCCTTAATGGTTGATAGTTTCACTATTTAAGCCATATATATGAGATAGAACAAGGAGGAATAGGAGTATAAGGATATATGAGTTGGTAAGGAGTACATGAGACTGACATAAATGACATAGATTGTATATAAAGAATATGAACCACAATAATGTTATATAAAATAAATATATGATGGTCGATGCTAAATGGATTTGCCCCAGCTCGCAAGAAGACCAAGGTGTCACGGCGGTTGGTGGATCCAAGATTATTTGCTATTGATGTTTTTATGTATCATTCAGACTTGGCTTGTGAAGCTCGTTATTTATGTATATACATTTTGAAATTCTTGTTGAAACTTGAAATGGAAGTATATTTGAAAGTATTTAATGTATCATTGATTTTAAGAAGTTAAAGTTTTATATCTTAGCGTAGAAAAGATGTTCTATTAGAAGGATTGATTCCTCCAAGTGAAGAGGAATATATGTATATGAGAAAATCATTGAAATACTTATGCTTTGTTTCATTTACAATGATGATATTATTTTATGAAATGCAACTCAAATTCTCTTTATTTCATTTGGAAGAATTATGAGAAATGTTGACTTTTCGGAAACTTATTTATAATGGTTTGAATAAATTTAGAACACTTTTAATTTCCCTTAATGATGCGTTAAAAGGGTTTGAAAATTACTCTTAATTTTTTGAGTGTTACATCTTGGTATCAGAGCAGCATGGTTCAACTCTAGGACCTATGCCTAACTACGTATGACGTTGTGTCTTAATCAGGGTAACCTAAAATGGAAAATAGAGTGTACCAACGAATTGGGAGATCTCGTGAAGGTCCCAATAATAAATTAGATTAGATTTTAGCCTTCCTGCAGAGCCAGGGGGCTAGAATTGAGGAATTAGAGCAAGGAAGGAAAGATGGCCATCAAGGATTAAACGCAAAGGAAACTGAAGGGGAAGCTAATATTGAACCACCTGGAAAGGAGGAAAAACTAAATAGGGTGGCTGAGGAGCTGGGAAAAGACCTAAAGAAGGTCGCTCCTCTGAAGTTTGATGGGAGAACCTTTGGAGATGGGGCAGAAGCTTGGGTTATAGAAATAGAGAGGTATTTTGCTCTACAAAATCTATCAGATGAAACAAAAGCTGAATGGGGTTCATATCAGCTCACCGGTGAGGCTGCTACTTGGTGGGAAAATGAAAGGGCGGATAAGCAGTTTATGCATGGAAAGGTAACGTGGGATAAGTTCCTACAACTATTTAGGAAGAGGTGGTTACCCCTATCTCATTTTGATAAGAAGATGACAGAATTCTAGGTACTTGTACAGGGTGGCATGACAGTGACTCAATACTGGGAGAAATTCTCTCACTTGCTTAAGTACGCACCCCAATACCAGCATGATGAGAGATTTTGAGTCCAAAAATTTATTTTGGGGCTTAGACCTCAAATTGGAAATGAAATAGATCTACACAATCCAGCCACCATGGATGAAGTTTTTTATTTAGCAATCAAACAGGAACACAAGTTGCAACAAGCTGCTAACTATAGGAAGAGCAGGGAAGCCAAGTATGGCAATAAGAAATCCCAAGGAAATCGCAATCAGGGTGGTCCGAGTAAATAGGACAGTCAAGGGAATGAAAACAGACAAATCAGAAATTTGAAGAGAGATGGTAGTCCTCAGGACCGCAATGAAGGAACCAGGAACAATAACAACAAGAAGGGCAACTACAATAAGAGGAATGATAACAATAGGAGACATTTTTCTGACAAACCTAAGGCACCTCGTGGAGGATGTTATACTTGTGGTGGCGAGCATTACGCCAGTGTGTGCCCTCAGCGAAATAACAAGCAAAATAACAGAAACCAACATCATATTCATGCAGCGGTTGATAATTGCCAGGCAGATTATCAAGCAACTCCCATCCAGTTATCGGGTAAATTATTTGGATGCCCTGTTTCTATTCTGATTGATACAAGTGCTACTGATAGTTTCATAGACCCTCATTTTTTAACTAAAATATCAGTTAGACAAAGTTTTATGGCAAATTCTTGGAAAGTTCAGTATGGAAACCGGGTAGAGAAGAGGGTAGAGCAATGCATGTATTTCAGCAAACTTGAACTCCCTAACCTTCAGACGCAGGTGAACTTGTATGTTGCACCATTAGGGTCTTACGATGTGATATTAGGGATAAATTGGCTCTCTGAACATAAAGCTCTTGTAGATTGTGAAGAGAATTCAATTAAGTGTTTCGATGACCGAGGAAACCAAGTGGAGCTTTGTGGCATTAAAAATCCATTAGAGCTTAGGCAAGTCAGAAAGGATGCTCTATCTTTGCAATAAAAGTCAAGGACCTTGATGAGAAAGAATCAATTAATGATCATCCCATTTTGAAGGAATTTGAGGATGTTTTCCCTACAGAATTGACTGAGCTCCCGCCTAAGCGTGTGTTTGATTTTTCTATTGATCTGAATCCAGGAGCAGAACCTCAGTCTAAGGCCCCTTATAGGATGAATACAACAGAATTATTTGAGCTCAAGGCCCAACTAGAGGAATTACTGAAGCAAGGTCTTATTAGGCCAAGCGTGTCACCTTGGGGAGCACCCGTCATCTTTGTGGAAAAGAAGGATGGTACCTTGAGGTTGTGCATTGATTATAGAATGCTTAACAATGTCACTATCAAGAATAAATATATGCTTCCTCGCATCGATGATTTATTTGATCAGTTGAAAGATGCCAAGGTATTCTCAAAAATTGATTTAAGATCAGGATACCACCAGTTGAGACTGAAGGAAGAAGACATTCACAAAACTGCTTTCAGAACCAGGTATGGGCACTATGAGTTTACTGTGCTACCATTTGGGCTAAGTAATGCTCCTGCAGCTTTCATGAACCTGATGAATAGTGTCTTCCGAGATTGTTTGGATAATTTTGTCCTAATTTTTCTTGACGATATTTTGATCTATTCTAAGTCAGAGGAAGAACATGAGAAGCATTTGAGGATTGTGTTGCAGCGTCTAAGGGAACATAAGCTGTATGGAAAAATGTCTAAATGTACCTTCTTCCAATCCAAAGTGCATTATTTAGGTCATGTGATCTCAGCGGAAGGGGTAAGAGTGGATCCGGAGAAGATTAAGGCAATTATGGATTGGCAGGCCTCGCAAAATGTCTCTGAAGTTCGAAGTTTCATGGGACTTGCAGGATACTATAGGAAGTTTGTTCAGGGGTTCTCGACAATCGCAGCTCCCATCACTGCACTACAGAAGAAGGAAAAGAAGTTTGAATGGAGCGATAAATGCGAGAAAGCTTTTCAGTTGTTGAAGGAGAAACTCACTACCGCACCCATCCTAGTTGTGCCAGATCCGAATGGCCATTTCATAGTTATTACTGATGCATCAGGAGAAGTGGTAGGTGCAGTTCTTATGAAAGAAGGACAAGTGGTAGCTTATGAGTCAAGGAAGTTAAAACAGCATGAATTAAACTATGCGCCACATGACTTAGAATTGGCAGCCATAGTCCATGCTTTACAAATGTGGAGGCATTATCTCTTGGGAAAGCCTTTCGAACTTAAGACAAACCATGCAGGATTGAGATACATCTTCACTCAACCTAATCTCAATGCCCGATAAAGGTGATGGCTGGAATTCCTGAGTGAGTATGATTTTGGGATTGAATATATTAAAGGTAAGGAAAACAGAGTGGCTGACGCCCTGAGTAGAAGGAGACACCTTGCAGCCATGGTTACCATAAAATCAGATTTCAGGCAACAAGTAGTGCAATCCTCCTTTGGGGACGAACACTATGAAAGGGTGAAACAAGCCCTTGGGGTAAATCCCTCTGACCGTTGATATGAGGGCTATATGTTAGAATCAGATGGACTTTTGAGGTACTAGGGACGAATGTACATTCCTAGTTCTGCAAACTTGAGAGAGTTGGTGCTAGAAGAATTCCATAATGCACCATACTCCGGACATCCTGGTATTACAAAAATGATGGAAGGACTTAGGCCATTGTACTCCTGGACAGGACTTAAAAGGGATATTACGTCCCATGTAGCCCGATGCTTACAGTGCCAGCAAGTCAAAGCTGAGCATGTACATCCGGCAGGACTCTTATATCCTCACAGGGTACCAGAGTATAAATGGCAGGTTATCACTATGGATTTTATACAGGGGCTACCAATGTCCAAAAACCGACATGATACCATCTTGGTTGTAGTAGATAAATTGAAAAAGGTTGCCCATTTCATTCCGGGAAATCTCAAGGATGGATCAATGGTTTTAGCAAGAAAATTTGTCCAGGAAATCTTCCAGTTGCATGGAGTGCCAGAGACGATCATCTCAGATCGAGACACTTGAATGACTTCTAGGTTCTGGATTACATTAAACTCTTCCCTAGGAACCAAATTAAATTTTAGTTCCGCATATCACCCTCAGACTGATGGTTAGACAGAAAGGGTGAACCAGGTAGTAGAAGATCTCCTCCGCATGTACTGTATGGAGCAGCAATATAAGTGGGAGGAGTATTTGCCTTTGGTGGAGTTTGCTTACAACAACTCCTACCATGCTTCTTTGGGCATGGCACCTTTTGAAGCCCTTTATGGACATAAATGTCGGACACCCATTAGTTGGGACAGAGTAGAAGACAGGGTGGTGATTGGCCCTAAGATGCTCAGAGAAATGGAAGACCAAATGAAAATCATTAAGGAAAAGTTGAAGCAGGCTGCGGATAGACAGAAAAGCCTAGCAGATAAGAACCAAAGTTTTAGACAATTCTCTGCAGGAGATAAGGTCTTTTTAAGAGTTCGGCCGCATAAGAGTTCAATCTCTTTTGGCAAGAACTCTAAGTTGGCTCCTAGATTTGTTGGCCCTTTTGATGTTTTGGAGGTGGTGAATCCAGTTGCTTACAGGCTTGCTCTGCCACTAGCCCTATCCCAGATACATAATGTGTTTCATGTTTCAGTACTTAAGCCATACCATCCAGATATTGCTCATATCCTTGATTGGCATGCATTGCAGGTCCAGGACCCAGGGGTGATACAGGTAGAACCCATCAGGATTCTGGAAGAGCGCAACGTTAAGTTGCGTAATAGAGACATTATGCAATACAGGGTCGAGTGGGACCAGTATTCGGTGGATAATGCCACCTGGGAGAATGCAAAGGACATAGACAGACTTTTTCCTCATTTGAGACCTTAGTATATATATATTTTGTTTTACAGAGACTTATGAAGTACTGATATCTCCATTTTGCTGTGTAATTTGCTTTTAGACATCGAGACGATGTCTCTTCTCAAGGGGGGAAGGATATCACGTCTCATACATTGACTTATTTTGACCATTGACTTATTTTGATCATAACTTATTTTGACCATTGACTTATTTTGATCGTGACTTATTTTGACCATTTGACTTAGTTTGACCATGACTTATTTAGATAATGTTTAATCATGACCTTATGAGATTTAATATACGAAGTATGATATGTGTTAAGAGCAATGCTTTAATATAATTATTTCTTTCAAGAATTATGAATGCATTCATATAAATGTTGAGTTAATTATTTTTCCTACAATGGTTACTAATACTCTTTTGTTTTGCATGCCTGAGTGCATCTAAATGGCAGGTGATCGAAGGCCAAGGAGATCGAAGGCCAAGAGTGTGATTGAGGAAAAGGAGGTTACCTTCTCGACAGGGTAGAAGAGAGAAAACTCTTAGTTATGCACACACCACTTACATCATGTAGCTGCATTAGATCATGTTCGTTTTTACAATGTGATTGCGTGAAATGATTAACATAGCGAATTTGAAATATGGTTAAATTAGATCATGAAATTATATGGCTTATTCTATTTCCTTATTTCTCATTATAAATTTGAGCAAAAAGGGTTAAATCTATATTTTGATTAAAAGAAATGTATTTAAAAATTAAAACAAATTAAATAAAAGAATAAACATAAAATAAATCTATTTTTGCATAAATGAATTTTTTTAATAATTGCATAAAAGGGATATAAATAAATCTGTTTTGGGATATATGGTCAATTTTCTTCCAAAAGAATTAAGAATGAACAGCCCGAGAGAGCATTGGGCTCTGGAAAATTCTGTCTCAAAACCAACAAATTGTTGGGCATGTGGCAATCCTTGCAAAAACTGCTGTCAACTGGAAATGCATGCATGATCCTCGAAAAAGAGGAGGAGGCTTTAAGAAAGAGAAAAGACTTGGATTGTGAACATTGCAGAGCTCTGGAATAGAGGAAATTAAAAAAAAGAGGTACTGTGGAACATCTGCAAATAGATCCAAAATCTTGCAAGGTTCTCTTCATTATGCCTTCTTTTATCTTTATTTTTTTTTTAAGAACTGCAGTAAGGAATTGAATTATTCCCTGTTTTAGAGTGCAAACAACTGGGAATTCCTTTCCAATTTCGTTTTGAAATCTGGGTAACAGCTCACTATTCTGTGTTGCAATTATAAGATATATTTTCCTTCTTCAGGAATAGGGTTTTCGTTCTGTGGCAAGTCTGTATTCTTTTCTCAAGTGCAATTACATGTCTCCATATCTGTTGTTTAAAAATTCTGTCATCTAAATGAAAACCAAAATGTCTTGAGGTAAACCCGAATGCAGATTATACTGAGCGAATGTCTTTGTCTTCCTTTGTTTTTTTTCTTTTCTCTTGAAGTTTGAATTGCTTTGGGGATTATTCCCCTGCCCTCCCCATGGGAAGGATGTGGACTGTGGAGGCTCGCGCCCTCCACAGGCCGCGGCCTGTGGAGGGCACGAGCCCTCACAGCCCACCCCCTCCCCATGGGAGGGGCAAGGGCTTTTCCTGAGCCCTTTTGGTCGCTCTATGCCAGTAAGGAAACCATGTAAAATACCCTGTTAATTATGCACGGCCAGTAAATTCACAAATTTGAAAACCAGAATTTCTTACTTCGAATTTTATACAGCTGAACATGAATTTCTACACACACACACACACACACACACACACACATATATATATATATATATATATGTATGCATATACAAAATGACTGCACATACATACATACATATATATACATATATATGTATACCTATATATATATATATATACATATAAATAGATACCCATGCATTGTATGCCAAATACAAATTGAAACAGGAAACTCTTTCCCAGAAAAGTAGTATGAATTATGTTTTATAAATATCTTGAATCTGAAGCAAGGACAGAAAAATCTTGAAAAGCCATGTAACAGGAAGTAGTATGAATTCTGTTCTTTGAATTGCTAAAACCTGAAAACAATAACAGAAGTGTTTGAGACACCATATAGACTGGAAAGTACCTTGAATATGTTAAAAATAATACAACATGAAATGTGTATGAAAGATTGTCTTCCAAACCTCATAATTTTTGAACAAAAATTGCATTGTATCAGTATATTATTTTACTCTGTACCCTGTAATGAAATAGGGAATTAAAACTATCAGTCATAGAAATGCATATGGAAAACTGAAAACACTGTTCTTACTATCAAGTAGTGCACTAAAAATTATCAAGATATATATACATATATATATGTTCTTTATCCAAATTAAAAAGGGGACACTTACCAAAGGATAAATGGCATCTTACAACTAAAATATAAGGAATGTACTAAAAATTCACTTCTTTTAATTATGAAAGCCTGTTTGAAAATGTAATAAGTTTCTGTTAAGTATTATTTAACTGCACTATGGTAACTTCCGGGACAGGGTGCCGAAGGTGGGCGAACAGAGACGGTAGTATTACCTCTTCTAATTCTACCATTTATTATTATTTTGCTTGGCCAAGCACTGTACCATTGAAATAGATGGATTGTTTATTTTAAAAGCCAAGAAATTTATTTGAGTCTCTGCCACCTCCTGTTGCAAGAAATGTGTTTATTTCATGTTAGAAATGCATATAGGCATCAGGCACGCACCGAGAGTGCCCTCCTATTTTACCATTTCGGGTTGCTAGGCTCCTTTATGCAGGGCCGGGGATTCCTTCGAGTTAGGAAGGGACCCGAGGAAGTCATGGACTTCGTGGTTGGGCGGAAAAGGCGCCTGAATCATATTCTTGGCCCCAGCTCGCAAGAAGACCAAGGTGTCACGGCAGTTGGTGGATCCAAGATTATTTTCTATTGATGTACTTATGTATCATTCAGACTTGGCTTGTGAAGCCCGTTATTTATGTATATACATTTTGAAATTCTTGTTGAAACTTGAAATGGAAGTATAATTGAAAGTATTTAATGTATCATTGATTTTAAGAAGTTAAAGTTTTATATCTTAGCATAGAAAAGATGTTCTATTAGAAGGATTGATTCCTCCAAGTGAAGAGGAATATATGTATATGAGAAAATCATTGAAATACTTATGCTTTGTTTCATTTACAATGATGATATTATTTTATGAAATGCAACTCAAATTCTCTTTATTTCATTTGGAAGAATTATGAGAAATGTTGACTTTTCGGAAACTTATTTATAATGGTTTGAATAAATTTAGAACACTTTTAATTTCCCTTAATGATGCGTTAAAAGGGTTTGAAAATTACTCTTAATTTTTTGAGTGTTACATCTTGGTATCAGAGCAGCATGGTTCAACTCTAGGACCTATGCCTAACTACGTATGACGTTGTGTCTTAATTAGGGTGACCTAAAATGGAAAATAGAGTGTACCAATGAGCTGGTGGATCTCGTGGAGATCCCAATGATAAACTAGATCAGATTTTAGCCTTGCTGCAAAGCTAGGGGGCTAGAATTCAGGAATTAGAACAAGCGAGGAGAGATGGCCATCAAGGATTAAACGCAAATGAAACTGAAGGAGAAGCTAATATTGAACCACCTGGAAAGGAGGAAAAACTAAATAGGGTGGCTGAGGAGCTGGGAAAAGACCTAAAGAAGGTCGCTCCTCTGAAATTTGATGGGAGAACCTTTGGAGATGGGGCAGAAGCTTGGGTTATAGAAATGGAGAGGTATTTCGCCCTACGGAATCTATCAGATGAAACAAAAGCTGAATGGGGTTCATATCAGCTCACCGGTGAGGCTGCTACTTGGTGGGAAAATGAAAGGGTGGATAAGCAGTTTATGCATGGAAAGGTAACGTGGGATAAGTTCCTACAACTATTTAGGAAGAGGTGGTTACCCCAATCTCATTTTGATAAGAAGATGACAGAATTCCAGGTACTTGTACAGGGTGGCATGACAGTGACTCAATATTGGGAGAAATTCTCTCACTTGCTTAAGTACGCACCCCAATACCAGCATGATGAGAGATTTCGAGTCCAAAAATTTATTTTGGGGCTTAGACCTCAAATTGGAAATGAAATAGATCTGCACAATCCAGCCACCATGGATGAAGTTTTTGATTTAGCAATCAAACAGGAACACAAGTTGCAACAAGCTGCTAACTATAGGAAGAGCAGGGAAGACAAGTATGGCAATAAGAAATCCCAAGGAAATCGCAATCTGGGTGGTCCGAGTAAACAGGACAATCAAGGGAATGAAAACAGACAAATCAGAAATTTGAAGAGAGATGGTAGTCCTTAGGACCGCAATGAAGGAAGCAGGAACAATAACAACAAGAAGGGCGACTACAATAAGAGGAATGATAACAATAGGAGAGATTTTTCTGACAAACCTAAGGCACCTCGTGGAGGATGTTATACTTGTGGTGGCGAGCATTACGCCAGTGTGTGCCCTCAGCGAAATAACAAGCAAAATAACAGAAACCAACATCATATTCATGCAGCGGTTGACAATCGCGAGGCATATTATCAAGCAACTCCCATCCAGTTATCGGGTAAATTATTTGGATGCCCTGTTTCTGTTCTGATTGATACAGGTGCTACTGATAGTTTCATAGACCCTCATGTTTTAAATAAAATATCAGTTAGACCAAGTTTTATGGAAAATTCTTGGAAAGTTCAGTATGCAAACCGGGTAGAGAAGAGGGTAGAGCAATGCATGTATTTCAGCAAACTTGAACTCCCTAACCTTCAGACACAGGTGAACTTGTATGTTGCACCATTAGGGTCTTACGATGTGATATTAGGGATAAATTGGCTCTCTGAACATAAAGCTCTTGTAGATTGTGAAGAGAAGTCAATTAAGTGTTTCGATGACCGAGGAAACCAAGTGGAGCTTTGTGGCATTAAAAAGCCATTAGAGCTTAGGCAAGTATCCACCATGCAGTTGAAAAAGGAAAGTCGGAAAGGATGCTCTATCTTTGCAATAAAAGTCAAGGACCTTGATGAGAAAGAATCAATTAATGATCATCCCATTCTGAAGGAATTTGAGGATGTTTTCCCTACAGAATTGACTGAGCTCCCGCCTAAGCGTGTGTTTGATTTTTCTATTGATCTGATTCCAGGAGCAAAACCTCAGTCTAAGGCTCCTAACAGGATGAATACAACAGAATTATTTGAGCTCAAGGCCCAACTAGAGGAATTACTGAAGCAAGGTCTTGTTAGGCCAAGCGTGTCACCTTGGGGAGCACCCGTCATCTTCGTGAAAAAGAAGGATGGTACCTTGAGGTTGTGCATTGATTATAGAATGCTTAACAAGGTCACTATCAAGAATAAATATATGCTTCCTCGCATCGATGATTTATTTGATTAGTTGAAAGATGCCAAGGTATTCTCAAAAATTGATTTAAGATCAGGAGACCACCAGTTGAGACTGAAGGAAGAAGACATTCACAAAACTGCTTTCAGAACCAGGTATGGGCACTATGAGTTTACTATGCTACCATTTGGGCTAAGTAATGCTCCTGCAGCTTTCATGAACCTGATGAATAGTGTCTTCCGAGATTGTTTGGATAATTTTGTCCTAATTTTTCTTGACGAGTATTTTGATCTATTCTAAAGTCGAGGACAACATAGCAATTTTGCAGAGGATTGTAGTTGCATTGTCTAAGGAACATAAGCTTTATATGGAAAAATGTCTAAATGCACTCTTCCAATCCGGCGCATTATTTGTGGTCAAGTGATTCAAATCTTTAAGGGGTAAGAGTGGATCCCAAGAAGATTAAGGCACTATGGATTTTATCGCCCCACAAAATGCCCCTCAAGTTTCCAGGCGTCTATGGACTTGCAGGATATTGAGAAAGGGAAGTTTGTTCGTGGGTTCATAATCGAGTTCTGTATCACCGCATCTGGCCGTATTAAAGGAAAAGAAGTTTGAATGGAGCTATAAATGCGAAATCTTTCAAATACTTGGTTGAGCAGAAACTCAATACCGCACTCCATCCTAGTTGCGCTTCGAATTCAATTGCCATTTTACAGCTTTTATTACCGATGCATCGAGAAGGGTAGCGCAAGAAGGGACAAGTGGTAGCCATGAGCCGCATGGAAGTTAAAATAGCATGAATTAAACTATGCACCACATGACTTAGAATTGGCAGCCATAGTCCATGCTTTACAAATGTGGAGGCATTATCTCTTGGGAAAGCCTTTCGAACTTCAGACAGACCATGCAGGATTGAGATACATCTTCACTCAACCTAATCTCAATGCCCGACAAAGGCGATGGCTGGAATTCCTGAGTGAGTATGATTTTGGGATTGAATATATTAAAGGTAAGGAAAACAGAGTGGCTGACGCCCTGAGTAGAAGGAGACACCTTGCAGCCATGGTTACCATAAAATCAGATTTCAGGCAACAAGTAGTGCAATCCTCCTTTGGGGACGAACACTATGAAAGGGTGAAACAAGCCCTTGGGATAAATCCCTTCGATCGTCGATATGAGGGCTATATGTTAGAATCAGATGGACTTTTGAGGTAGCAGGGACGAATGTACATTCCTAGTTCTACAAACTTGAGAAAGTTGGTGCTAGAAGAATTCCACAATGCACCATACTCCGAACATCCTGGTATTACAAAAATGATGGAAGGAATTAGGCCATTGTACTCCTGGCCAGGACTTAAAAGGGATATTACGTCCCATGTAGCCCGATGCTTACAGTGCCAGCAAGTCAAAGCTGAGCATGTACATCTGGTAGGACTCTTATATCCTCACAGGGTACCAGAGTATAAATGGCAGGTTATCACTATGGATTTTATACAGGGGCTACCAATGTCCAAAAACTGACATGATACCATCTTGGTTGTAGTAGATAAATTGACAAAGGTTGCCCATTTCATTCCGGGAAATCTCAAGGATGGATCAATGGTTTTAGCAAGAAAATTTGTCTAGGAAATCTTCCGGTTGCATGGAGTGCCAGAGACTATCATCTCAGATCGAGACACTCGAATGACTTCTAGGTTCTGGATTACATTAAACTCTTCCCTAGGAACCAAATTAAATTTTAGTTCCGCATATCACCCTCAGACCGATGGTCAGACAGAAAGGGTGAACAAGGTAGTAGAAGATCTCCTCTGCATGTACTATATGGAGCAGCAATATAAGTGGTAGGAGTATTTGCCTTTGGTGGAGATTGCTTACAACAACTCCTACCATGCTTCTTTGGGCATGGCACCTTTTGAAGCCCTTTATGGACGTAAATGTCGGACACCCATTAGTTGGGACAGAGTAGAAGACAGGGTGGTGATTGGCCCTGAGATGCTCAGAGAAATGGAAGACCAAATGAAAATCATTAAGGAAAAGTTGAAGCAGGCTGCGGATAGACAGAAAAGCCTAGCAGATAAGAACCGAAGTTTTAGACAATTCTCTGCAGGAGATAAGGTCTTTTTAAGAGTTCGGCCACATAAGAGTTCAATCTCTTTTGGCAAGAACTCTAAGTTGGCTTATAGATTTGTTAGCCCTTTTGATGTTTTGGAGGTGGTGAATCCAGTTGCTTACAGGCTTGCTCTGCCATCAGCCCTATCCCGGATACATAATGTGTTTCATGTTTCAGTACTTAAGCCATACCATCTAGATATTGCTCATATCCTTGATTGGCGTGCATTGCAGGTCCAGGACCCAGGGGTGATACAGGTGGAACCCGTCAGGATTCTGGAAGAGCGCAACGTTAAGTTGCGTAATAGAGACATTATGCAATACAGGGTCCAGTGGTACCAGTATTCGGTGGATAATGCCACCTGGGAGAATGCAGAGGACATAGACAGACTTTTCCCTCATTTGAGACCTTAGTATATATATATTTTGTTTTACAGAGACTTACGAAGTACTGATATCTCCATTTTGCTGTGTAATTTTCTTTTAGACATCGAGACGATGTCTCTTCTCAAGGGGGGAAGGATGTCACGTCTCATACATTGACTGATTTTGACGATTGACTTATTTTGACCATTGACTTATTTTGATCGTGACTTATTTTGACCATTTGACTTAGTTTGACCATGACTTATTTAGATAATGTTTAATCATGACCTTATGAGATTTAATATACAAAGTATGATATGTGTTAAGAGCAATGCTTTAATATAATTGTTTCTTTCAAGAATAATGAATGCATTCATATAAATGTTGAGTTAATTATTGTTCCTACAATGGTTACTAATACTCTTTTGTTTTGCATGCCTGAGTGCATCTGAATGGCAGGTGATCGAAGGCCAAGGAGATCGAAGGCCAAGAGTGTGATTGAGGAAAAGGAGGTTAGCTTCTCGACAGGGTAAAAGAGGAGAAACTCTCGGTTATGCACACACCACTTACATCATGTAGCTGCATTAGGTCATGTTCGTTTTTACAATGTGATTGCGTGAAATGATTAGCATAGCGAATTTGAAATATGGTTAAATTAAATCTTGAAATAATATGGCTTATTCTATTTCCTTATTTCTCATTATATATATTTGAGCAACAAAAGGTTAAACCTGTTTTTTGTTAAAAGAAATGTATTTAAAAATAAAAACAAATTAAATAAAAGAATAAACATAATATAAATCTGTTTTGCATAAATGAATTTTCAAAAATTGCATAAAAGGGATATAAATAATTCTATTTTGGGATATATGGTGATATTTTTTCAAAAGAATTAAGAATGAATAGCCCGAGAGAGCATTGGGCTCTGGAAAATTCTGTCTCAAAACCAACAAATTGCTGGGCATGTGGCAATCCTTGCAAAACTGCTGTCAACTGGAAATTTTATGCATGATCCTCAAGAAAGAGGAGGAGGCTTTAAGAAAGAGGAAAAGACTTTGATCGAATACATCGCAGAGCTCTGGAATAGAGGAAAGAAAGGAGGTACTGTTGAACATCTGCAAATAGAACCAAATTTTACCAGGTTCTCTTCATTATGCCTTCTTTTAACTTTATTTTAAAAACTGCAGTAAGGAATTGAATTATTCCCTATTTTAGAATACAAACAACTGAGAATTCTTTCCAATTTTGTTTTGAAATTGCAATGTACTCTCACCATATTCCGTGGTTGCAATTATATAAGTGGTCTTTCCTTCCTTCGTGAATAGGGTTTTTGCTCTGCAAGTTTGTATTCTTTTCCTCAAGTGCAATTACATGTCTCCATATCCGCTGTTTAAAAAATTATGTCATCTAAATGAAAACCAAAAATGTCTTGAGGTAAACCCAATGCAGATTATACCGAGCTTAATGTCTTGTCTTCCTTTGCTCTTTTTCCTTTTCTCTGAAGTTTGAATTGCTTTGGGATTATTCCCCGCCTCCCCATGGGAAGGACGTGGATCAGGTATTTCACCTCGCTACTCCACAAAGCCGCTAAGTTTGTGGAGGCACGAGCTCCTCATAGCCCTCCCCTTGGGAGGGGCAAGGGCTTTTCCTGAGCCCTTTTGGTCGCTCAATGCCAGTAAGGAAACCATGTAAAATACCCTGTTAATTATGCACGGCTAGTAAATTCACAAATTTGAAAACCATAACTTCTTACTTCAAATTTTATACAATTGAACATGAATTTCTACACACACACACACACACACACACACACACACATATATATATATATATATATGTGTGTATGCATATACAAAATGACTGCACATACATACATACATATATATACATATATATGTTTACCTATATATATATATATAAATAGATACCCATGCATTGTATGCCAAATACAAATTGAAACAGGAAACTCTTTCCCAGAAAAGTAGTATGAATTTTGTTTTATAAATATCTTGAATCTGAAGCAAGGACAGAAAAATCTTGAAAAGTCAAGTAACAGGAAGTAGTATGAATTATGTTCTTTGAGTTGATAAATCTGAAGCAAGGACAGAAAAATCTTGAAAAGCCATGTAACAGAAAGTAGTATGAATTCTGTTCTTTGAATTGCTAAAACCTGAAAACAATAACAGAAGTGTTTGAGACACCATATA
>VDFB02067897.1:0-24284 GCA_007258455.2 Sequoia sempervirens | reverse complement strand
TTGCAAAATTTTCTTCCAAGGTCTTAAATCTATTGAGAAATACATAAAAACATAAAATAAATGTGTAAAGATAAAGCTAAAGCATAGAAGGATCAACTCACCGAACACTAGAGATCTTCTCAAGCTATATCCTCCTGCAGGCTCTCAAGTCTCAGAGGCATGTATTCTTGACAGCTCATAATTTTCACTCACTCTCTAACAAAGTCAAACGACAAGAAGGTAAAAGACAAAATGATTACAAATTACATCACTTTTTAATCTTAAATATATCTAAAGTAGTTCCTTTTGCATATTAGGGTTAAAAGTTCTTTTCATTAAAACTATCATATTGGGGGCTAGCGAACTCCATTTTTGACACCATTTTTGCATTGGATTCACTATTCCACTCCTGTTCTCATCAAATCTCTATCACTTTGTGGTATGGTACTTAGAAATACCCTATGTTATGACTTATCTAATTCAATGCAATTAGATTGCTACCTTGATTCCACCTCCTTAAAGCAAGTGGAATAAAGGGGGGCATACATTTATCCTTGAATTTGATTTCTATGAAGTTAGATAAGAGGATTTATGAATAACCAATGCATTGGTGTTGCAAGATGCAGTTCCTAACATTATGGTTTTATAAATAGCTATAGTGGGGACTTCATTCCCTCGTACTATGAATGAATCCATATGAGTATCCTTTTATGAAACAAAATTTATTGTTTGAACTCATTTAGATTGCATATGCACGTAGGGTCATATGGGTCCACGCTAAAGTGGGGGCTAAATGTGGAACCAAAAAATTATACTCCGTACTTGGAGATAGCATAATTTCTTACTTAATTTAGACCTATTTTGGTATCATTGCATTAAATACCCTTAAAATAATCATTAATAGGACCCTAAGACCCTTTATTTTGGATCTCAAGACTTATTTCAACTAAAATCTCAACAAAATCAACAAAATAATTAATTCTTCTAACAATCCATCATTCACCCACCCTGAAAATATAGGGTGCGACTCATATGCCACCTTGAGTGTATGAGTCCCCCTAGGTGGGACCCATACGCCATGAGTTGTGTATGAGACTCATGCGGCCCACTTTTAGGGTTTGGGTAGGAAATTCAAGTTCTTATTTCAAAATTTTGGTTGATGACGACTTTTGAGATCTAATAAATGGTAAATTAGGTGTAATGCCTATGTAAACAAGCTTCTAAGTCATTATTTTTATCTAGAGAATAAAATTCAAGATCTAAGCATTGTCAAGGGTTGATTATGGTTGCCTATGGTGAATCATGAAGGATTCTAGGTTGGGGAGATATAGCTTTCCATCAAGCCAAGCCTAATGTATTGTTTCCTAAGTGATTCAATTCTCCATTATCACTCTACTTTTAGCCTATGGAAGGTACATGCATTCTAATGAGGGCCAAGCTGCCCAAAACCACACAAATCACAATAATAGATACCAACACAGAAGATGTGAGACAAAAAAACCCCACTTTCAATTATTTTTAGATAATGAAATTTCAAATTCAAAACTTACATGTTATAGCCTCATGGGCTTGATTCATTACAACAAAATCAACTCTGAAAATAAAATCTACTATTCAGAGCCACCTTCTACAACCCCCACTAAACATTATTTATTTCACCCAATAACTGCCCTAGAATGATTTAGAAAGTTAAATTTCCCTTTTGTTTTGGCACCAAAATTCCTGCTGTTTGATTTATGGCCTAGGAAGAAATTTTAATGAAACTCACTTTTTAGAGGGGCAACTTCACAGGGCCATAATTATTGATCCGAGTGTCTGATTTGCTATTAGTTCATATCATTGGAAAGCTCTCAATGAGCTCTAAAGCATTTGAACCTATTGTAGGTGAGTTTGGCAACCTTTCAACCTATTTTGGTGCCTTTAAATTCTTCATATCTGAATTTGAAGCTACATTGGAGAAATTTCCCAGGATGACAACTTTAATTTCTTCCAAACTATGCAAGGTATTGAGGTGATTGTTTCACGACCAGAAATGTTTTTCAGTTCTACTCCTTGGGGTAAATTTTCACATCCATATGATCCTATTTAGGATGACTTAAAAAAAATAGTAAGTTTCCTTTTTTCGGTATTTTTGACACCTGGTTGTCTTACACCCCTTAAGTGCCATTATGGGACTCAAAACAATTAAAGAAAATAAAGAAACTGATTTTTTTTGGGTGATGCAAGATTTCCCTACATCGTTAGATGCTCCTACATCACATTCATTATGGCTTATTAGGGTGATTAGACATCTCCCAAAGTGAGTCATTCTTCTTCATGTTTCATTCATGCATCTCATTCTAGCACAATAGAATAGGGTTGCATCACATTAAAATTTCTTAATCTTAGAGAGACTTAAGATTAGGGTTTTTATGTACATTTTATTTCATGATCCATTGTTTCTATCAAGTTTTGATTACAAAACTAGGGTTTTGACTAGGGAAAACCCCCATAAGAAAATCAAAACTATATTCTATTATCCAGGTCTTTTTATAGGTTCAGGTCTGAAAATCAAATTAAGAAGAAAGATAAAATATTTGAGAGTAGATATGGACTTTGTATTTACAAAAAAGGATAGGACTAATACACCACAAGTGGCGTATGAGTCCTGGAACAAGCAATTTTCAAGATTTTTTAAGATCCTTAGTCAACCCTGTCAGATTCCTGTTTCAGCCCAGAAACCCTAAACTAGGACTTATACACCCAACTTGGTGTATGAGTCCTAATGTTCCCTAAAATCAATATTTTTTAGGATTTCAAAGCTTGTTCCAAGCATATTCAAGTTTGTAGGTGCATTTCCTAGTTTGTTATTTTATTTTGCATCTATTTCTAGGTCATTTGTTGAAGTTTTACATACCATTAGGTTTTGTTATTGGTTCTTGCATGTTACTAGTCTTTCCAAGCCCTAAATTTGTGGTGAACCCCTCTTTAGTCATTAATCATACCCTAGGATAGCCTGTAGCACATCTCTCTTCTTCATTCCATCATTAGATTGAGATCTATAGGGTTTCCTTGAGTGAAACAAGAGTGTGAAATAGGAACCATATCTCCTCAAAGATAGAGAGCCCCATCTTATTTTCCAATGTTTCACTAGTGACACTAACATGAACTTCAAGTTGAAAGTCAAAGGTGGTCCAAAACTAAGGGTTGGATCTCCAAAAAAAAAAATTGACCTAAAACCCATAGCAAAAACTAAGCCAAAAACTAAAAATTTAAGAAGTAAAATCCCAATCTAGAAACATGATCTTGTTTAGTGTTTTTAAAAAAGTTAACCCTTTATGAAATAGGATCCTATTTCTAGAAAACAAAATATGGGATCCCGCTTTTGGCTTGGGGTCCTGAATCAAAATAGGATCCCATTTCACTTTTCTTGATTTCATATTTTTGGTTGTTTGAAACTTCCACAAGAAGTGCACTCATCTTCTTGCTTTACCCACATAATAATATACATAGAGAAAATTCTTTGAGATGAAAAATCACTAAAAAAATAATCAATATATTATCTAGAAATAAAAGCTTATGAGATTTCTCATTGACCATGTAACTTCTATGAAGCATTATACATTCAATGAACATGAAACCATAAAATACTTAAATAAAATACATTCAATTTTAAAAATGGAACTATTAAATAAATGCATGGGCTCCATACTTGTTTCAATTCAAGATTATAATCTATTTCACTAGGGGATAGTTGTAGCTTCAACTAAACTTAATGAGAATTGAATTGTAGTAAGTAAAGAATAAGTTTTTTACTAACTACATATAGATATCAATAAATGAATGTATTATTTGAATCAAAATTTATAATCCTAATCTTAGCTCAAATTTGAATTAAAATCATTTGAAAGTTTTGAACTTCATTTTTTTAACACTTTTTGTGTCATTCAAACTCTAGAGTTATTCATCAATATTTCCCTTCATTGGATGTTATCTTGGTGTAGGCCCCTATGGAATATTTTCCCAATTTCCCTTCCACTCTCCACATTCCTTGCAACCACAATCGTAAGAAAAAATAATGTTTTCAACAAAAATATTGCATCCCTTGTTATTGTGGTGTCTAAAATTTTGACTATACAAAAGAAAGACAAGATTTATTTGAGAGTAATCTTAATATCACCACACTAGGGTTTCCTAGCCAATATTTTGTTTAAAACTAATCTATTGCTAAGATTATAATGTAGTTTTAATTTCAAGTGTCTTACCAAATTCATGAACTAAGTAGCTAAACCATCTCAATTTTCATTCAAATTTAATGACATGATAACTCAATTGTAATTCATTTATTTTTATTAATATCAACATTTCATAGGAAACATTCTATATAGGAGCAAATTTGCACCCTTAATGAAAATCCCCTTTTTGTCGCTTTCCACTTTAGAAAACTAAAGTCAGAGGCTTAATTCCACCTAAACCCATTGCTTTCGATAAATTTGGTGCATGTTTTGAGTGTTGACAGAGGAATTTCTATCAGGGAAACATGCACAATGTGTGGACATCCACGCGGCACACTTACGTCCCTGGAAAATTCCTACATCTAGAGCAATAGATGCATTACTCTTCTCATGTCAGTCAAGTAGTAACACTTCCTGCAGATGACCGACCCAAATATGGCCATTTCATTATTCTCTCCTTCAATTTCAATCCTTCTACATGCATTTCATCTCTTCACAAGCTCACTTGATCTTCTAAGAATTCAATCTAGCTCTCTTGCACTCACTTCCAATAGCTTTCAATATTTCTAACAATAACTTCACTCCATCACTTTTGGTAGAAAAATTTTAGGAAAAAAACATTGCAATACAGGCTCGAGTACTCTTGGTGGAGGTGGTAAGCTTCCTACTCCTCTCCTCTATCACTTGGTTGAGTAAACGCACTTACTGTTTTGTAGTGCTTTAGTGCTTTTTATTTTGTTTATTTCTTTATCATATTTTCTCCATTGTTGCAAACTTGGTTGTCCATGGAGGTAGGAATACCAAAGTGGGGCTTTGACTAAGGCAGGCCTCTATACAATCCCCAACCATTTCCCCCTTCTTTTCTGTAGGAGAACGCGCTTGGTGGAGCTAGCTGGAAAACCAATTTTTCTATGAGATTATTCTCGCCATCTTAACTCTTATTTATTTCCTTTATCATATTTGTGAGTATCTTGTTTATTTTGCAATTTCATTCTGGCCCTTTAGAAGTAGTTAACTAGGTTGTCAGTCTATTTTCTAGAGTTAAACCTTGCTTCACTAGTCCTCTAATTGTATGAACACCAAGGAACTTGTGAGATGCTAGTGTGCCATGATGTCATCCCAGAACTATGCTTTCATCCTTGGGTAGAGAGCCTCGTGAGGCACAAAGTTAGACCCAAAAATTGACTCGCCTAACTCTTTCTTGAACTTCAGGATTGTAGAGTGATCGCAAGACTTTATAGTCCTAATCATTCTCATCCTTGTCTCCAAACATTCCCTTAGCTTTAAGATAAGATGGGGCAACCTTCCGCTCTCGACCCTCCATGACCTGGGGCCTTGCACATGATCAGTCCCCCTACCTTGCATTTTGGTGAACCAAACATGAACCATTTTGGTTCTGTTTTACGATACTAAAAGACCCTTTCCTCATACTCTAGGAGAGTTTTAGGTGTGAGCATTGTAGGGATTCTTTCCTTGCAACCCAACCTATGACCCCTAGTAGGTGTAGTTGGAAGGTTCCAAAGGTATTGCATGGTGAAACCTTAGCTGGGTCACTGTCCTATTCCATCACCTTTTGTAAGTTTTGTGAAAGTGTTGTCTAGTGTACGATGACCTCTTTCCTACACCAAACCATCCCTTCTGTATAGCTTGTGAATAGTGATAACAGTGTAACCTTCACTTCATAGGACTTCTTGATGGGTTTTAGTAGAGAACCATATCCTCTATACATCCCCATTCAGATTTATGAAAACATTGTAGCTGGTGTTCTTATTGATCTGAGGTCCCAAGTTAACATCATAACTAAGGAGATTATGTTGATCAACTTCTTACATAAATATGTGTATGATGCACCTGTGAGTACTATTTGCACACATGATGAACTTCTCATTCCTCCTTTGGGAAGTATTGTCTTATCAATCCTAGTCGAGCCTAAATATGCAAAACTCCCATTTGATATCATCCCTGGATCTAAGATCTTTAGAGTAAATTTGGGTATCCCTTGGTTGCCTGATGTGAATGTTGTACCCTTTGTCATGCATAAATATCTGAAATTTATCCATGGGGGTACTATGCATGTGATCCACGATACTAGTTATAAACAGCGGTTGCTTGTGGCAGCTACTCCTTGGACTACTCTTGGCTTGTGTCTATTGTTCCTCTTCCACCCAGGAGGGACCTTTTGCATCAAAATTATCAAAATTATAAAAGAGGGCGCTTGAAACTAAGAGTGAGATACCCATCGTCACCTTATGTTGTTCCACATAGAGCTTGTTTGAAAGCTGATAGTGATGCCGCTAAAGCATGGAAAAGAGAAGAAGAGAAGCAGTCCTGAGATCCTCCTTCTTCCTCTTCCACTATCCAGCTTGATGCTTCCTCTCACCCCACTGTGACACCATCCAATTCTGCCTCACATTTGTGTGAGAATCCTATGGTACCCACTTGGTGAAAGCCAAAGCATCCTGCACTTGAGCTTCCTATTTTACCTACAAAGCCTAGGCTCGTTCGATATGATAGGAAGAAAGTTCCTTGTGGAGAGTCCTCTATGTCTCAGCCTCCTATCACCCCTGCCCCTAAAGTAGCGAACAAGAAGAGGCCCACCGCTAAGGACCCTGAGTTTCCTTCTCTTTCAACTCCTCGATCAACTCCTGTTCTCGTCTAGGAACCCATTTCTCCACCAAAAATGGTCGTAGTGGAAGTTTTTATGGTTGAGTGGAAGCCCTTTGCTCCTTCTGTGCCTCTGACCTCTGGTTCAAAGAGCCGAAGAAACTACCTCATGCACAAGTATAAGCAAGGGAGAAAGGCTCTCCTAGCTGCGCAGGTCACCCTATAGAGAAGGGAGGAAGAAGTGGCCACCCCTTTACCTAGGAATTCCATTGCGTCCTCTTCTTCCCTTCCCTTTGTTCCTCTTCAACCTAATTCTATCCCACCTTTGGTTCCCGCTGTGAGTGCGCTTGACCTTGGAAGGGTGTAGGTGTTCATTGATCCTTTGGTGGAAGCACCTTTGCTGATTTACCCTCCAGACGTCCCAACTTGCTCAAAGCCTATAGACATGGTGAATACCTCAGTGGTTTCCACTACAGATTTTAATGCCTCCTCTTCCTCTATGCCTCTTGCTTTGTCTATGGGGAGTTCACATGTCTCAGCAGGGCTGAAAGTAGAGGTTGGTCCTTCCAACAATGGAGGGCCTAAGAGGAGCCCACCTTCTCTAAGAGGTGGTCCCGCATTGACTTGTTTTGTCCTAGTGACGGAATCAGTGTTGCCTTCCCTCGAGTTTGTCACTACTCTCGATTCCTTCAGTGGGCCTAGTAGTGAATCTTAGGCACAGCCTTCTCTGTCCATTAACATTAGCCATGGAACTCTTGTTAAGTGTATGTTTAACTGTATGGATGGAGTTTTGGCCTTGTCAGCAATCTTCGCAAAATCACTGACCCTAGCTCCACAAGAGCTTGGTGGAGAGGACCTTACGGGGCCCTCTTCCTTAGCCCTTGTTGTATCAGGGTCTAAAGCACCTCCCCTAAACATTCCACCTTTGCAGGCTCATCCTACTTCCCCCTATGGCAATCTAGATTGGAAAGTGGATGACCTCTTGGTCGATCAGTGTTAGGGGAGGCCCCTCTTCTTGATCTTTAGATTAGATGTGTGTGTTGTGATGTGTTACCCATGATCGTACTATGTGTGCCTAGATGACCCTTGTCAACCTTGGCGTTGCTTGGATACAAGTGTGGTTTTTGTGTCATAAACCTTCTTTTATTTGTATCATCATTCTTCCGTGTTTGTGATTGATTTACAATAAATTGGGGAGATTGCAAAGCGTTGGGGAAATTTAGGCTTCCCTTCCATGTTGACCCATTTTTTTGTTTTTTACTTTATATTCCATGCATTCTTCCTGATCTGGTTGGGGATTGATGATCTTTCACCTCCCATTGCAGTTACCTTTTATATGAGAATGGATAGATCTAATCCTGCTAAACTAGATCCTCTCGTGTCCGTTATTTTTGTTTTTCTCTTTTTATTTATCTTTATCTTTATCTTTTCTTTGTTTGAGTTGTCCCTTTCATGTGTGAAAAACATTCTTCTACAACATTTCAATTTTTGGAAAATGTATTCGTTGCTAACAAATCTTTTCTTGAGAATATTTTCAAGCATTTTATTAGGAAATAACATTCTTGACTTGGGACCCTAACAAAATGTGTTTCCTTCATCATGGGTTCATAAAGAAAGGACCTGAGGACCTTCCCTTTGAGGTGGGAGCACTTTGACCATCCCCTCACTTGGGGACATTTTTCTTCCTTTCAAACTCCTTGATGAAGTGAACATCTTTCAAAAGGATCCCTTGATGATGAATCAATATGAGAAAGAAAGATGTTTACTATAATTTCAAGCAACACGTCCCTTGAATGTACCCCCTCTTTAGACCAAGTTCCCAAGGGACCCCTTTGAATGTTTTCTAGCTTATTGACGGTCTGAGTAACTATCCACTTACTTGCCTGTGTGGTTGCTTTTTGACATGTTTTCTCTGTGGGTAACCATGTTGCCACTTTTTGACTATGGAATCTGCTTCCTTCAGTTTCCTCCATGTGAGAGATCTTTGGGGCTACCTCCCTACAAGTATGAAGATTTGTAGGGTGATTTCCTTTGAGCTTCCTCCATGTGAGAGATCTTGGGGGTCGTCCCTTAGAGGTCTGTGGGTCTGTGGGGCGCTTTCTTTTAGTTTCTTTCATGCAAGAGATCTTGGAAGACACCTTCCCTACAGGTTTGCGAGTCTATATGGCACTTTCTTTAGGTACCCTTCATGTGAGAGATCTGGGAGGATATCCTCCTTATAGGTTTGCAAGTCTGTAAGGAACTTTCCTAGCTTCTCCCATGTGAGAGATCTTGGGAGACGTCCCCTTGCAAGATCGAGAACCTGTAAGGCACTTTTTTGGTTTACTTCATGTGAGATATATTGGAGGAAACCTTCCTCGCAGGACTAAGAACCTATGAAGCACTTACTTTTCAGGGCTTCCTTCATGTGAGAGATCTTGGGGGTTGTCTCCTTGTAGATTCGCAGATCTATAAGGTGCCTTTATTCTTCAACTTCATAGTTCTGAGAAGCTATGAAGTCCTATGCTCACCCTGCACCTTTAGGTTCACCAGATTGGGGTCTGATTCCTCGATGGTTCAAGTATAAATTTCTAACATTACTTCTCCTTCGATCTAATTTAGTGAAGCACTCATCAATATTCATGCTTGCTAAAGTGGGGGAAAAATATATAGGAGTGAATTTGCACCCTTAATACAAATCCCCTTTTTGTCCCTTCCCACTTTAGAAAACCAAACTCGGAGGCTTAATTCCACCTAAGCCTATTGCTTTTGGTACATTTGGCATGTATTTTGAGCATCGGTAGAGGAATTTGTATCAGAGACATGTGCGCAGCGCATGGCGCGCAGACGTCCGCGTGGCACACTTACATCCCTGGTAGATTCCTACATCTGGAGCAGAAATTGCATTACTCTTCTCATTGGCAATAAAGTAGTAATGCTTCCTATGGATGACCAACCTAAATATGGTTGTTTCTTCATTCTCTCCTTCAAATTCAGTCCTTCTACATGAATTTCATCTCTTCACAAGCTCACTTAATCTTCTAAGCATTTAATCCAACTCTCTTGCACTCACTTCTAGTAGCTTTCAAGCTTTCTAGTAGAACTTTTGTATTCAATAGCATCAATAAATTCACTATCACTTCAATAGAGCAAGTGTAGGACAACACCATTGCAGCAGAGGCTCGAGTACTCTCATTTCGCCCCCAAGTAGCCTTGAGTGCTTTTGGTGGAGGTGGTAAGCTTCCTACTCCTCTCCTCTATCACTTGGTTGAGTAAGCACACTTATTGTTCTATAGTGCTTTAGTGCTCTTTAGTTTGTTTATTTCTTTATCATATTTTCTCCATTGTTGCAAACTTGACTATCCATGAAGGTAGGAATACCAAAGCGGGGGTTTGACTGAGGCGGGCCCCTATACAATCCCCCAACCATTTCCCTCTTCTTGTGTGCAGGAGAACACACTTGGTGGAGCTAGTTGGCAAACAAATTTGTCTATAAGATTATTCTAGCCCTTTAGAAGTAGTTAACTAGGTCATTAGTCTGTTTTCTAGAGTTTAACCTTGCTTCGTCGCTCCTCTGACCGTACAGATGCCAACACACTTGTGAGACGCCAGTGCACCAGACTATCATCTTGGAACTTGACTTTCATCCTTAGGCAGAGAGCCTCCTAAGGCACAGAGTTAGAAACAAAAACTGACTCACCTAGCTTTGTCTTGAACTTTGAGATTGTACAGTGATCACAAGACTTTATAGTCCTCATCATTCTCATCCTCATCTCCAAACATTCCCTTAGCTGAGGTAAGACAAGGTAGGCTTCCATTCTCAGCCCTCTATGACCTGGGGCCTTGCATGTGGTCGATCCCCTACCTTACACATTCATATTTTGTAATTGAAATTTCTCATTCATTTTTCTAATTTGTTATTCCCCTATTGCACACCCCTTTTAATTTGCATTTATTCTTTATTGAAAATTTTTCTTCTTCTTCCTTGCACTTCCTTACTCCTTTATGCATTTTTTTACTTCCTATACATATCTACGAGCTATCCTTCCTCAATTTATTTTATGTCTAAATTTATATAGATTTCCTCTTTGTTTTATTCATCTTTCTATGGTGTAACCTGCACTATGCAAAATCCATGTGTCTTTGTGGTTGGGTCTTTTCCCAAGTTGGTGACTCACTACGTCCCTTTAGCTATGTTGACTTCTTCCTTTCCTCACATGTCATACTCTTATCTTCCTTCATTGTCTCTTCCCCTTCTCTACACACCCATTCCCATTCTTGACTTTGGTTGTGACCTCTTTCCTTCCTATGCAAGCCCCTGCACCATCCTTGCACTTCACTTCTACCTTTTTTATTTATTTTATTAAATTGAAAATGATTTAAAATTCTTCATTTCTTTCACTATCAACCACTTCAAAATAAACTTTGTATCAAAAATATGAAGGAAAATTGTACCCAGCTAGTAGAAAGGAATACTGTTTTAATTCATTTCCATCAATGAGCTTCAAAGAAACTGAATGCAAATTGAATTCAATGGATGCCACAACAAAAACAATATATAATTTGAAATATATGTTGAACATGACATTTTTGTTATTGGAGTGACAAAAATGTCATTGTTTTCTATCTCAAATGACCACAAATTTAAATTAGATGATCTTCAAAGTGAAAAATCAAAACCAAAAAAAAAATTGAAATGTTTTTTAGGTGATGCAAATTGCCTATTCGCCTAGATGCCCCTGCATCAGAAACACCAGATATGAAATTTTTTCAAGAGTGTGTATCTTATGAACATTTTTGGAAATGATGGAGTTGAAGTTCCATACTTCACCACATCTTAAGTGTTGACCCATGAAGCTTCATCAACTTGACGATTCTTCCAATGGGACAAATACTCCCAATATTCCTTTCATCTAGTTCTTTTTGCTAAGTAAGAATCAATCACTTGATCAACTTCTTCAAACTGATCCTCTAAGAATTGGTGTATCCATTCATGTGCATCCAAAAATTATGGTTTCATATCCAACTATCCACTAATCTCTCCTTCAAAATACTTATAATAATCAGAAACATTAAATATAAGGGAAATATCTATACTTTTTAGAAGATCAATATTGTATGCATTTGATGAAAAGTTCCATAAAATATTACACTAACCTACTTTCTTCCACTTCAATTTATTATATGATCCCTATGGGAACCTCTCCTTCCATAAATGTATCATCACCAAGTCACCAATTTTAATTTCCTTCACTCTCCTATGTACATTAGGTTCCTTTTACTTAATGAAATAAATTCTTTCACATATTTTTACAAGTCATGGATATACTCCATAAAATAATTTTCAATTGCACTCTTTCTTTCAAACAAATTACTATCCCTCAACTCATCAACTACACAGAGTCTATATCCATACATAGTAAAAAATAGACTTTTTCCTACACTCTGATTGACATAATTGTTATATCCAAGCTATGTTTTTGCTAATGTCAAATCCCATTGATTGGTTTTGTCACCTACCAAACACCTCAACAAGTTACCCAAACACTAATTCAAATATTAGGTTTGACCATTGATTTTAGGATGGTAAACTAAGATAAATCCTAATTGTGTTCCCATCTTCTTCCATAAAGTATGCCAAAGACAAGAAACACGTTACTTAGAGTGATTTCCAATCCAAACAGTATCACCGACCATTCATACAACACATCCTCCCTCTCTTATTGTTGATGGAAATTTGTGGCAATAGAAATTGGCATTTAAGATTTATTTTATTTATGGCTCTAGATTTCATATACATTCGCCATTCCCCATTCCTTTTGGGTGCCAACACTACTCAAACAACACATGGACTTAAGCTTTCTCTAATAATCCACTTATCAAGTAACTCTTGTACTTTCCTATTTATCTCCTCATTCCCCATATTTGTCATTCTATAATATGGTTCATTTTTTGGAAAGCTCGGTATGTGTTGGGATGTTTGATTCTCTTCAATTCTAGTTTGTTTACCATTTCTTTGGATAATATGTTATCGGTGCTACCACTATCCATGATGATTTTGTAACATTTTCTCACTCATGTTCATAATAAATTCCTTCTTTGAATTTGTTTTGATTTCTCCTTGTTTATATTTAACAAAATTATTCTCAATATTAATGATTCTCCATATTTAGGATCCTCTCCATGCCTTGGTGATGTCACAATTTCATTTTTATCATGTGTTATATGAACTCTTGCCTCTTTTCCTTTTCCACTAGCTTTCTGAATTTGTGAACATTCAAATGCATGATGTCTCATTTCTCCACATTGAAAACATGCACTGCTGAATCTTTATCCTTTACCTCTACCATGAGAATATTATCCTCATACCCTTGATAATTATCCTCTTCATTTTCCTTCTTGCATGCTTGCATGAGATTTTTTGGCTTCTTCTTGCTTCTTTTGGTAACCTCTACCACTGTTGGACTCTCCTCTTCCACCTGAAAAATCTACCTCTACCTTAGGGGTTTTTTTGTTGTCTCCTATTAATGTTCTCTTCTACCTTTAATGCATATTGACATGCTTCTTTCATTATGGTTATATGCATCATTCTTAACTCATCTTGAATTGAATTGTGCAACCCATTCATATATCTTGACACTTTCTCCACATCATCTTGCACATGCCTATCTTGGATATTTAATTTGTAGACTTCTTCAATGTATTCTTGTATATTCTTCTCCCTTTGCTTCAAGTTTTACAAAATTTTAAATAAACTAATTTGGTAATTTGTAGGAAAGAATTTTTCCTTCAACTTTTTCAGCATTCTCTCCCAAGATTTTATGTTGTCTTTTCCTCTATGGTGTCTTTTGGTTTTCACATTATCCCACCATAAATATGCATGCCACTTCAATTTCATGAACATAAAATTCACCCTTTTTGAGTCTTCAATCAACTCATATTTAAAATACTTCTCCATCTTTGATATCCAATCTATCAATTCTTTTGGATTTAGATTCCCATTGTAATTTGGAGGATCTAATCATGGTTTGCTACTAATTGTCACCATTTCTTTCAAGAATGTGCTCTTTACCATATTTTTCCGATCATCTTCCAAGTCAATGGTAGGTGCTATAACTTTATATTCATTATCATCACTAATGTATACCATTGGAATTTCTCTCATTTGTGCAATTTCCATTGTATCCAACCTAGTCACAATGCCTCTCAACATCTCTATGATTTCCATATCACCATTTTGTGTCCCTCTTTTCCCATGTCCTCTTTGTGTCATGTTGATTACCTTTGCAGTAGTAGGTATTCTTCTCTTTTCACCGACCCTTAACACTACCTCTCAAGTTTTTCTTCAAAATCATCACAAACCAAGCTTTGATACCAATTAATGTAGTTCAAATTTCAAATGTCTTACCAGATTGATGAAATAAGTAGATAAAAAATCTCAAATTTCATTCAAATTTAATGAGACCAAAACTGAGTTGTAATTCATTTATGTTTATTGATATCAACATTTCATAGGAAAAATTCATATTATGTAATCAACAATTCTCATTCAGTTCTCCAATTTCTTATTTCCTTGTTGCACATCCCTTTCAATGTACATTTATTCTTTATTGAACTTTATTCTTCTTCTTCCCCATGCCTCCTTACTCCTCTCTGTAATTTATTTACTTCATTTGCATCAACTCCATCCTTCCTTTGTTTCTTTTATGTCTAAATTTATATCAACTACCTCTTTTCTTTATTCACCACTCTTTGGTGCAACCCACTCTATGCAAAATTGTTGTAGCTCAAGGATGGGGTACCTTGCAATGTAGCCCACCCTTGCAGCCAAACACTTCCAAATTCATCTCACACATGTTCATTCTTTTACCAGGCAATTTAATTCTTACTCCAATTATCAATTCAATTGGAAAATTCAATTTGGCATCCATAATTGGTCACTGTCAAGGATAACACCCATGTGAAGGGGGCATGCTACATCCTTAACCTATAGTGTGCACAGTTATATGTGTAGCCAACTTGTGGCTAGTATGACCCCTAATCAAGTTATATGATCATTTATTTAGTCTTACATAGGTAGTTAAGTTAGCTTGGGTAGCATTCATGGTATAGTTATGGTATTGGTTATATTTTTAGAATGATATTGTGAAATATGTACTTATTGTAGACTTTCAGAGGTTTCCCACCATGAAGTGGATTATTATTCTCAAGTATTATCAAGTATTCACAATATATTTATTACTATACAAACTTATCTTATGCAAGTTCTCCATTACAACAAAGGACAACATAAGAACCATAAAAAATAATTATTAATGGGTGCTAGCAAATGTAATGTGTAATTGACATCTTAAGCAATGACATATTTTTAAAGTGGCTACTTTTTAGCATTAATTTTTTTTATTAAAATCTAATTATGTTGTGAATTCCAAGTTTAAGAGATGCAATTCCAATATTGCATCCATTACCCAATGAAATCCCTTTTTATTAACTTTCATTAATGTGTTGGGAAAACTTTGACTTCAACCCATAACATTCATTTTTTGAACAATGATCGACATTTTCAGTAGATATATTAACTTGTAAGGGATAAAAGTGCAAATTAATAGGCTATACCTTACCCCTTTGTTTTATACTATCATGTATATGTTGTAAGCAAATAGTCTTAGTACTGAATTTGGCTCATTTAGCACACTAGTTGAATTCTAGCATAAAATCTATTACACATGTAACTCCTAATTCCTATAGGTCAACCACGCATATCTTAATCTCTATTTTGAATTTTTTTCCACCTAGGACTATGTTGCATGGCACAACCAAACCTTTCAATTGGACCAAATAGTGCAACTTAGTATGCTCTTTCAAATTTTAGATTTCCTACTTCCAAGATGATCTTCCTTGAATATGATTGTTATCTTGTCAACCCATACACACAATTTTTTTAACTTGAGTATCTAGAGCATGTATTTAAGGACATCATCCCATGTCTGTCTTAGTCAATTTAGTTGTATTAGTATAATTTGCACCTCTACTAAGTGTGTTTTCAATCTTTGTGCATTGACAAAAGGATTTGATTGCTATTGAGGAATTCAATAGTCTTTTGTCTACCTTATAACAAAACACACTTCTTTTAAGCACAACCCCTTAATGAGCAAACATGTACAAAGAAGGTGAGTGAGATTTAGGATACTACATTCGTCCTTGCCAAGGTTACACTCCTTAGATTACACTATGTGATATCCCATAGTCCAAGACCAAGCCATTCAACACATTTTTCTCATTGTTAATAGGTAAAACTATAATCTCTTTTGGAGTCTCATAATCCTAGATCTAAATTCAAATTTCATATTTTAATCTTTTATCATAATGCATCATTCAATTAACAAAATTACAATTAGCATCACCTTAAACTTAGATAAACTCTTTATTTTTTAAAACTTATATTTTTACTATCCAAAGTCAATAATTTAATATTATCTCTTGATTTTTAAAAACTATTTGATTAGCATTGAGCATTTTATTTTCTCTTCATGACTAAATATAAACATGGACAAAGAAATGAATGTGTCCTAACGCTTTAGAAAAAGAAAGCAATGCCAAAAAGCATGAAAGAGAAAAGAATATTAGTACAACGTTTTTAGTATTAATACAACGTGAAAATGAAAAATGAAACTCATTCAGAATCAAAATAATTTTAAGTGTCCTCCTGTAAACAAAATTCACAGAGTGTTAGGCATGAGGTGCTCAGAATTTAATTTTCATTAATCTTAGATTTTTAGTTTTTGGGTATTGCAGTATATAACTGGAAATTTTAGCGTAGTAGGCGTCGTGTACTATCCGCAAAGTACAAAAATTATATATATATAAATAAATATTAGAAAAAGATAAATAAAACTGAAGGATAAACTTAGATATAAGCAGTATTGAAAAAAACTAGTTCCATTGGCTGTTTCTGGCTCTTTATTGTGGGCTTGCCCACCGGAAAAGTCTCACGCCTGAGAAATTGTCTCACGTACCGGAATTTTGCTGGCCGGAATCACTGAAATTGGTCAGCTAAAAATACCTGCCCATTTTAAGTCTAACTGCACTTCACAATAGCACCGGAAAAACTGCACTGCACTTCTTTAATGGCACCATTCGATATCCATGCAAAAAAAAAACTGCACTTAACAACACTGCGAGTGGTAACCTCATCGTCATTGTGCTTTATAAAAGCTCTGTAGCTCTTTTTTTACCGTGAATGAATTGAAGCAGCATCGCAGTTACTGTGAATGGATTGAAGCAGCAACCGAAAGAAATAGGTGTTAATTTTTGGGTTTGGTTTTCTCCGTAAGCAATGTTTGGCATTTTCCCTAGGTCTCTCTTACATTAGATTTTGCATACAGTTGATTCTTGAAATTTACTCGGTCTGTTGAGAAAACAATCTCCAAAAACTTTTTCTCAGCAGACCCCAAAAACTCTAGCATAGTAAGCAATAGTTCTATTTGTGTGTGTGTTTGGAATTGTATTGTTGTTAAACATCTGAAATATATTGCGTAGAAAGGGGGATTGGGACTTTGCTGTTAATGGGTTGATGAGTTGGAAAATAGAATTGTGATCATATTGTTGTTGAGTATTGGAATATATATTTCTGTAAAGTAGAAAGTGTGATTGAGAGTGTATTACTGTGAAGTATCTGAAATCTAAATGCCTTTAAAATTACATTTTCTCGAT
This sequence comes from Sequoia sempervirens, assembly GCA_007258455.2. Classification (NCBI taxonomy): domain Eukaryota; kingdom Viridiplantae; phylum Streptophyta; class Pinopsida; order Cupressales; family Cupressaceae; genus Sequoia; species Sequoia sempervirens. The sequence goes on along the minus strand of VDFB02067897.1, from coordinate 6,795 downwards.
AGACTATATGTGTACAGAATTTTCGTCAGCCTTCCCATTTTTAACCCTCCCGCCTCCGGCCCCCGGTTGGAAAGGACCCGTCCCGTGAAATCCGTAACATTTTACTTTCTCCTATCGTTCCGTTATTGGTTTGCCTAAATCGATGCGTGTGACAATACCCTTTACACAAAACCGCTTTATTTTCCGTCATTCATCTCATTTCTTCGCTTATCATCAGCGACCAATTTCAGCAGATTTGGCGCCCCAGGGGTTCGATCTCGCGACTTTCCTATCTGTTAAGGTAAAATTTTATTCTCGTATCTTTCGCTGCGCAGCTTCGTTTTTAGGGTTTAATTGTAGGAGGTCAAATAATCCTACACAAAAAGTTCTGCCTGTAATTATCGTTGCTCCTTTGCGTTCGATTCGACTTGAACGCTGTATATTTTCTGCGAGGGATCTTCAGATATTGATTTGTGGCCGTTGAAGATCTTTGGCTTTAATAAGCCGCAGGCCACATGTTCGAATCTCGCCGCTTTTGAACATTGACAGAAAGTTTCTATTTTTTTAACACTTATTTAGCCCTCTGTGCCTTTTATTTCTTTCCGGAGCTTCGATTTGTTGCACGCGTGAGAGCAAAATTGAATACATGGGGCGGTTTTTCTTTTTTGTTAGGGTGATTTTAGTAAAGATTGTTGTTTAGGCTATAGTCCATCAAGTTTTTGATAGATAAATATTTACTCTTTACAGTTTTCAGAACATTGAAACCCTCATTTTGAATCTTTGGCCGGTGGTCGGAGTTTTAACTTGTATTAGGGTAAAATTGGATAAGGCATTACCAGTTCGGGTTTTGCTAGGGAAAGTTCGTACAAGGTGTGCATTTTTAGGATTTTATGGCGCAGATTTGATCTGGCGGTAAATAACATTGGTGCTTTTCCTTGCCGCTGTCGCTGGACCTATTTATAGCGGCACAATTGCTGGTATTATAACTAAAATGTTTACAAGTGATGTCACCAGATTAAAAAAATTAGATTTCTCCAGCGCATTATTATCTGTTTGAATTGCGAAGTTAGGCTTTGGAGCTTGGATATGTTGCATGTGTTAGGCCGAAATTAAATATGCAGGGGAATTTATGCCAGGGTAAGTTTTCGCAAGATTGTTGGTTCGTGTTTCTTGAAACTCTTGGTGTTTTCTTCCTCTCGGAGTTTTTATATTTGTTGGAGTGGGCATCGGTTTGAGATTTTCACAGGTAAACACATTTCTTAAAAATCTGAAATTGATTGATGAAATTTTCCACGGATGTTTGCTCATGCTTTGATGGCCGAGTTTCTCAATTTGGCGCAATGCTTGGATAATAAGTTCACAGGTTTTTAAAACTATCAACAACAGAAGCCATTTTAATTTTCTGCAGGTTGTATTCTGTGAAATTTTTTTAGATGAAGCCCGAAGTTTGGATTTGCTGCATGTGTTAGGGCGAAGTAGAATATTCTCTTAGGGTAAGTTTGCACAAATTGCTATTTTTGAATTTTGCCACTCAAAATTGGTCTGAATAATTGTATGTTTGCATAGTTTGGCGCAATGCATGGGATTATAAGGTTTGAGGTTTTGAAGTTTTGCAATGATGGAACCTGTTTCAGGGGCATGTCACTAAAATAAGTTTTTAAGGTTTCTACAGTGTGTGTTTGTTTTTAGAAAGTGCAGTTTGGATTAGTTGCATTTGTAATGGTGAAATTAAATAACCAGAGCAAGTTTGTGGTAGATTGTTATTTTAGTTTTTCAAGGAACAGATTTGGTCTGGATAGTTATATTGGTTTTTTGTTAGTGCTTCCACGATTTGGCTTTTCTAGTTTAGCGTAGTGATTTTTATTATGAGTTTCTAGGGTACTATTACCTTACCTTTGAAGGTCTGGTATTTGAGCTGTATGGTAGTCTGCCAGAACAAAACTTTATTGATTTTGATACACCATACCACTTGGACTTTGTTAAACAATAAGATGCATGCAACATTTTTTCACATTCAATTTGGGCTTGTTTTCAGAGGACGGAGTCTCTTGCACAAAGTTGGAGGGGTCTGATAATAATGAGAGAATCACCTATTGGTGACATTAATAGAATGGCTTTATATCTGTATTTCTGATAAATTCACACTTTCTTTTGAATTCTTTCTTATGATTGTATGTTCTTTATTTTACAAATGGTTGTATGCTCATTGAATGGCTTTATAATTTCCCGTACTATAAGATATATTTTATTTTTTTTGTATTGAAAACCTTTTATCATGCCTTGATCCTGTAAACGAAAACTTTTTTAATTTATTGTTTTATCCATTTTGTTTGCAGAAAAATTGTGAATCAAAGGTTTCAACCGTTCTGTTTAACGTTATGGACTTTGTGAATGATGATGGAGAAAATGCTTGCCCACTCTGCATGGAGGAAATGGACCTGATTGATCGTCAATTGAAACCTTGCAAATGTGGTTATGAGGTTAGCCCTGTTATTATGTTCTTCCAAATTGAATGGTTTGGAGGTCTTAACTGTCTTTTTGTAATAAAACTTGTATTTTATCTTATTGGCTGATTAGTGCTGTCTTGTTCTAGATAAAATAACAATTTGTTTTATCCAACTGTTTAGTTGTATGTAAAAAACCGTGCTTACATACCTTTGGCACATAATTCCTGATTTAATTTTTGGAGTTATTTTAGTAGCTTAGTTGTTTAGTTTATGCAAAATAATTGTTGTATTAAAGTTATATGTTATCTGCCCAGATATGTATTTGGTGTTGGCACCATGTTATGGAAATGGCTGAGAAGGAGAACACCGAAGGGCGCTGCCCTGCTTGTCGGACACCATATGACAAGGAAAAAATAGTTGGAATGACATTCAGTTGTGAAAGGTGAGTCACTAGTATATATATCTTCAAGATAATCTATATAAAATTTGTAGTCATTTATTTTTTTCAATTAGCAAACATAAAATAAATAAAATATCATTGTTTGAGTTATTAGATGGGACAAACAGAAATTATTGTAATTAAACAATGAAAATAGAATTTTGTGATACTGTCCACTCTTTAAATCTTCCTTGCAAAATGCTCTCATTTTGTTAGAACTTCGGTGCAACAAATCAGTTCATTGGACAGCTATTTCTGGTGTAAAAGATGAAATCAAAATGAAGTTACAGAACTATATTCTTATATTGGAATCCAGTTATTTGTCATGTTTCTAATTACCTTTACTTTATAATGATGCAGACTTATGGATACATATTCTGAAAAACGGCAGAAATCACGTAAGTCAAAGGAAAAGGCATCTGAAATACGAAAACATCTCGGTAATGTTTGAGTCATTCAGCGGAACCTTGTCTACATCATTGGGATACCATCAAATTTAGCTGATCAAGACGTATATAATTTGTTGCCCATCTTTAGAAGATTGAGTTGCACTTGCATAGGTTTTTAAGAAGGGTGAACAGTGCATATTCTTTGTTTCCTTTCTGTGCTTTTAATCTTTATATAACTGAGACTAGTTACACTGAGGTTGAAGCTCATACTACCAGTTTTTGAAATTACGCCAAGCAGATTGTAATCTTTGTGATAGTGTTGTGTTTTTGTTAGAATACTTTTTTCCTTGTTATTATTTTTAATTTAAGAAACATGCTCACACTTTTATTTGTAAATTTTTATGTTAGTGTTTAAACAGTTCCTGTCTTTCAAGTAATTGATAGAATTCTCTCATAGAGACCAAAAAAACTTAACCAAAGGCATTGGTTCTTTGCAGACTCTTGAATGTCGAGAGTTCTTTGGGCAGTATGGGAAGGTTTTGAAAGTTTCAATTTCAAAGTGTAGCGCTAGTAATCAACATTCTAGCAATAATCCAACTTCGAGTTTGTAAGTTAAAAGTTTTCTTTGTCATGTGATAGCATTAAGTAGTACAATTGTTGGTATGAGCATGAAGTTGTTCGCGGATGCAATATTTTTGGGATTTGAATCTTGTTTTATTATGACAATGAAAATTGTCTTCTTCTACTATTAAGCATTTTGTTTTGAATACAACCAATGAACAAAAGTTTTATGTTTTAAACATATGAGCAAGTTAGAAACTGAACTCTAAGTACTTTCGACATTCATAGAATTTGATTAGATATCTAAGATATCATTAATAGGCTCATGTTTAATGTGATTTTGGGTTATCATCAAACAATCATTTTTTCAATTTTATGTTGCCTTTCTGGTTTTTAACCCTTCCGACATCTAGCTCCCAGTCGGAAAGGACTTCTCCTCCGCCTATCGGCTCATCATTGCATGTCACTACACACAACTGCGAGTTATATCTAATGTGAAAAAAGCATATGGAATAATGGAATAATTGCTTTGATGAATTAATAGATGAGCATATAAAGTTATGAGAAAAAGAACACTTGGAACTGCTCATAGAAATATTATATTCTATAAGTAAAATTTAATTATTATGGTTATTGTAAAGATCTATTGTCTAATGTTTAGTTTAAATTTTATCATTTACACAAATTAAAATCCACATCCTATAGCAATATCATGCGAATGATTGATATCTACTTCATGGTAAAGTCTTTGTTGCTTAAGTAGTTTCTACATTGTTTTTTATTAACAGTTGTTATTACATTTTAGTAAGGTGCCTACATTTGTTTTGGCTAAACAAATCTTTGCTATTTTTTTTAGCTTGGTGAAAACTGTTGAATAATAATAAAAATAAGTAGTTATTAAGATTATATTGAATGCAATAAATATATGAAATATTTTTGTAAAGATAATAAAATTAATATTTGTAATTATTATATAGATTTTATCATGTGAAATTCCGGTTTGCTAAGTTAGACATGTCACTTCTGTTATGGCACCTCAAGTTTTCTTTATACATCCCCTTATGCATGACTTGGTCTCTTTTACATCTACTTGTCTTGGTGATGTTTCTTGTGCCACTCTTAGGCTTTCAAATGCCTTGGTGGGTAGAGTTGTGCTAGTTTGTAGGCAGCTCTTATTAGAAGATTCTTTGGTCTTCGACCAATCATAGTTGTCATTTGTAGTTAGAATTCTTCAAGTCAACTTTGTGTTGCAGCTTTGTTAAATGGGCTGTCTTTGTAACTTGTTTATTTTTTGGCATCTTTTTTCACCCTTTATTGGTTGTTGTTCCATGTCCCTTTTTTTTTTTTAGTAAAAGGGTTTGGGATCCTTCCAAAACCTGTCTCCAATTCATAAATGTACTCAAAAGCAATTACCTTAATATTAATAATTTATATAATCTTTTTATTTATAATATGTTGATAAATAGAAAGTTAAACTATAAGATGTATTTTTTTGTTTTATTTCATCTTGTACAAAATTACATTAAATTAAATGTGTTGCATTATAATGTAAAACAATAGTATAGTTTGATATATAAAATTTTGTCCATCTCTAAAGATTTTGCAATAAAAAATGTTTTTTAAATATTTTAGAATTATAAAAATATACTATCATATATTTCCATACTATTGGTATGTTTAGTTTCAAAATTTATTTATTTTTTCTTTTCCTTACTACAAATTATCCTTATAAATAGATGCATTCTCATGGTATTGTTACCATTTATAAATAATTTTGATTCAGAGAGCAAGCATATATTTAAAGGGGGATATATTTCTTATGGAGATAAAAAAAATCTTATTTTGTAAGGATTTACAGATTTAAAGAACTAGTTGATTCAATTTTTTTTTAGAATTTAGTGTAATTATAAAGATGTATTATATCATATGTGTATATATGATTGATATGGACAATTCAAAAAATTTGCACTTTTTTTCTCTTTCTTACCATGAATTCTCCTTTTAGATGTGTGCATCTTCTATAAATTATTTCAATTTAGGGTGGGTGGACATTTTCATCAAGGAAATACGATCCTAAATGTGTATTGCTATGAAATGAATTAAAGAATTGGGACATTGTGGTCAATGTGTCTATCCTTTAAAAAAGGAATTGAGTACTGATATAATGTGTTCTTTATGGTGTATTGCCTGGTTCACATGACCATTTGGATCAAAAAATATTAGTGAGAAGAAATTTGTGGGATAATAGGAGGTTGGTAGACAATTTTGAACTTTTAGCTTGTTACGAGCTTAGAGATTGGAATATTTGTTTAGTAAAGTCAGTTTAGGAGAACTGTCCATACTTTCATTCTCAATTAAAGAATTATTGAGACTTAATTCAACTAGTTCATTTTCTAAACAGTGTTTGCTCCTATTTATAATTATATTTCTAAATATTAGATATATATCTCAATTTACAAATATAATGTTGTTTTTATGAATAATAAATATGTCTTGAATCATAAAAAATGATTATACATTAAAAAAAATCAATATTAATAGATGTAAGTTATAAATTATAATATATATCTTACCTCAAAAATTTCAAAATATTTGATAAATTATTAAATATCTGAATAAATTAAATAATTATTTTAAACTATTATATTAATCCTAATTAAATTATTGATATCCTACCTATTGATGGTCCAAGGGTAATAACAATAGTTAAACAAAAAAATATTGCTATTATGTTTCTCCTGAAAGAGAAAGATGATCACATGGATATCTTAGCTCCCAAGGTCCTTGTAGTTGGTTCTCAACTATGATGATTTCACTCAGTGATTGATGTGAACTATAATGTTCAAGGGGCCTGCTGGTATTGAGCTTTTGGATTGTCCTAAGATCAAGCATAAATTTAAAACCTACTTTAACCAGGGTTTTTAAAGAAACAGAAAAAGATGGATCAAAGCTTTTGAACTAAAAGAATGTTAATTCATCT
>VDFB02067896.1:0-40912 GCA_007258455.2 Sequoia sempervirens | reverse complement strand
TCCCTCAAGCTTATAAAGAATTTGGGAATCTCAGAGGACTCCATTGAAAAAGATAAAGGCATCACAATTAGGGCTTACGATGATCAAGAAAGAGTGTCTCAGGGCACTATCCAAATCCCTATTCAAGTAGGGCCAACCATCATGGAAACCACTTGCCAAGTCCTTGACCTTGATTTTCCCTATAACATTCTCTTGAGATGTCTATGGATCCATGGGATGCAAGAAGTGGCATCAACCTTCCATTAGTGCATCAAATTCACATACCAAAACCAAGAGGTCATGATTCATGGGGACCTTGAACCCTTTTCTTACTGCAAGAGCCTAGAGGAAAAAAATTATAAAATCCCCCAAGTGTCGAAGAAAAATGAAGGCCCTTCAACTTCGTATATAGACCTAGGAACCTTGGCCTCCACTTCTGAGACAAAGACACCCGCCATCCATGATATCTCTAAAATCAAGGTCATTTTCCAAGATAATGGGTGTGGGGATGATAAAATGAAGAAGGGTGCTTTCATAGTAGGAGAGCTACTTCAATCTCCTAGGTCCCATGGACAACCCCAACTAGCTAAAACATCATCCCAAGCTTTCAAATCTGACCCTTCTAGATTCAGAAGTTGGGGAGACCTAAGTCAAGAAGTGGTAGATGAAAAAGAAATATCAAGCTTGCTATACCAAGATGAAAGGACCATGCCTAATCTTCCTATGGATGAAAGCAACAAGGGACTACAAATGATGCTTAGTATGGGTTATAACAGAAACAAGAGACTTGGACATAATGAAAATGGTCTCCCAATACCCCTCATTCCTGAGATGCACAAGAGAAATCTTGGCCTTGGATGCACCCCTCTGAGTGTAACCATACATGGCAGAGGTCCCCCATTTAAAGTAGTCAAGACTCCCCCTCAACTATTAACAGTCAAAATTTGCTTACCTATATCCACAGGCCAAGTTATAGACAACTTTACATTCGACATAGCTGATGTTTGTAGTAGTAGTGATGAGGAAGATGCCATTACTGATCTACCTATGATTTTCAAGAATTCCTCTCTCCTCATGATCAGTACCTTGTCATTTGAGTTAACTAGTCAAACCCATGAAATAAACCTAGTCTACCCCCAGCTCATCGAACCAACAAGGACCACCGATTCTAGACACATTCAAAAATGATGAGGAACTCTCAAAATTCATGTCACTATGAGATACTATACCATGTAGAGATTACAAGGTTGGATTTGACATCATATTGGACACACATGCTTATTATGGGGAAATGATTGAATCGTTTACTCACAAAAGTGAAAACTTGAGAATAATCTCTAGGTCTTTGAGTGAAAACCACACTGTGGAACTCTCTGACTCAAAAAAAGTAAAAATAAAGGACATATCCGATGGTGAAAACCCCTCTGAGGCACTAGAGGATGAAGGATTCAATCTTCCTCTCAGTGTAATTGATTAGGAGAAGTTAGCGGTTCTGGCAGAAACATGCAATTTGATCAACCTAGGAACAGAGGAGCTACCACACAACATTCTATGTAGAGTCTCTCTTAATAGAAGAACAAGAACTCCTAGCTGCATTCCTAAGAGAAAGGAAGGTCAACTTTGCATGGGCCTATGCCGACATGCCTGGAATTGATCTAGAGGTTGTGGTTCATCACCTAGCAGTATATCCCCAAAAAAAACACGTGAGACAAAATCTAAGGAAAATGCATCCCCAGATAGCTCTGTTGGTCAAAATGGAACTACAAAAGCTCCTAGATGCAGGATTCCTACAGTTGATAGATTATTTAGAGTGGGTCTCTAATCTTGTACCTATCTCAAAGTCCACTGGGGTCATTTGTATCTGCATAGATTTCAGAGACTTAAACAAGGCATGTCCCAAGGATGACTTTCCACTTCCAATCATCGATATGATTGTGGATATGACAACATGACATTAGATGTTATCCTTGATGGACAGATTCTTAGGATATAACCAAATCATGATAGCAAAGGAGGACCAACATAAAAATTCCTTCACAAGTCCATGGGGGACATACTATTGGAATATGATGCCATTTGGGTTAAAGAATGCTAGAGCAACTTATCAGAGGGCCATGATACTAATATTTCATGACATGATCCATAAGACTGTGGAGGATTACATGGATGATATATTGGCCAAGTCAAAGAAAATATGAGATCATATAGCAACGTTGAGTGCCATCTTTAACAAACTTGAAAAGTACAAGGTCCGCTTAAATCCAAAAAAGTGTGCCTTTGGGGTGCAATCAGGAAAATTCCTAAGCTACATTGTATCCATGAGAGGAATCAAGGTAGATCCAACTAAGGTCAAGGCAATCCTTGAAATGGATGCACCCAAAACATTGAAGCAACTAAGAAGTCTACAAGGAAGACTCTAGTCCATCCGTAGATTCATAACACAATTGGCAGACAAGCCAGTACTCATGCCACCTATTCCAGGTAAACCCCTAATGTTATACATATCAGCAACAATAGGAGCTCTCAGTGCTCTCCTAGCACAACATGATGAAACTAGGAAGGAAAGAGCCATCTATTACATTAGCCAAAAAATGGTGGGGCATGAACTGAACTACACACCCATTGAAAAAGCTTGCCTAGTAGTCATCTTTGCAGCTCAAAAGTTCAGATATTACATACTAGCCCACCAAATCAAGCTTATTGCAAAAATAGACCCTCTTAAGTACCTGTTATCCAAAGCAACTCTCACAGGGCGAACAAAAAAATGGGTTATGATTCTCACAGAGCATGATATTGAGTATGTGGAACATAAAGCTATCAAAGGGAAATCCATCACAGATCAACTGGCAGAAGCACCCATATATGAAAAAAATCCACTTGTATCAGAATTCCCTGATGAATCAATCTTCAACTTGAGTGTGGTGGATCATTGGAAAATGTACTTTGATGGGTCCTATACACAACATGGGTCAGAAGTAGGGATTTTATTCATCACTCGACAGGGAGATTGTATACCTAAATCATACAAGTTGTCATTTCCATGCATAGATAACATCACATAGTATGAGCTCTTGTCATAGGGCTAAGAATTGCAGTGCAGTGCTAGATAATGGCACTTAAGGTATACAAAGACTCACAACTCATAAACAATCAAGGAAACCATGAGTATGAAACAAAGGATGACAAGTTGACTCCCTAAAAAAATTTGGTAGAAAGCCTTAAGGATTTCTTCATTGATATCACATTTGAGCAACTACCAAGATAAAATAACATAGCAATAGACACCATGGCTACAATTGGATCACTCCTAGAAATTCTACACAATGTCCCAACACAAGAATTCCTTTTAGAGTAGCTTCTCATACCCGCATTCAAGGTACCAGATTCAGAATTTGTGTGTGAAATCATTGGTCCCTGGTACCATGATATATACACTTATCTAAGAATAGGAGTCCTCCTCACAGACATAACCCAGAACCTCAAAAGAGCCTTTGTCAAAAAATCATCCTGTTTTGTCATCCTAGGAGATACCCTTTACCGTAGAAGCATTGAAGGAACCCTGTTATGTTTCCTAAATGGTGAGGAAACCTTGAATACTTTAATTGAGGTACATAACAACATTTTTGGTTCACACTCAAGCATTGAAATGACCTTGGCTAAGAAATTGCTAAGGACAGGGTACTATTGTCCAACAATGGAAAGAGAAGCACATTACTATGTCAAAAGGTGTTTACAGTGTCAACAACATGGGGACCTCATCCATTCACCAACTCAAGAGCTTCATCCGATTGTAACACCATGTCCCTTTTTGCAATGGGGGCTTGATCTCATTGGAAAAAATACCCCCACCGCATCTAGTAGACATAAATTCATCATCATTTCCACTGAGTATTTCATGAAGTGGGTGGAAGCCATCCCCATGAATTACATTATTGGGAAGCATATATCCAAGTTCATCTTGAACTACTTAATATGTCGCTACAGTGTCCCCCAAGCCATTATCTCAGATAATGGGACACCTTTCAAGAATCAGGATGTCTGTGACCTATGCCATAAATTTAAAATCCAACATCAATTTTCCACTCTGTATTATCACCAAGGAAATGGCCAAGCAAAAGCCACCAACAAAACCATTATGAAAATCCTCAAGAAAATAGTTAATGACACTGGTTGTGACTAGCATCTGTAGCTGAATCCCACCCTATGGGCCTACCGAACTAGCATCCACACACCAGCAAGTGCCACCCCATTTTCCCTGGTCTACGAATTAGAAGCCATACTCCCCATCGAGATTGATCTCCCATCACTGAGAATATCATTGTAGAACCTCATCACAGATGAAGAATACCGAATATCAAGACTGAATGAGCTAGAATTACTAGATGAATGACGCATGGATGCCTGAAACCATCTACAAGTCTATCAAAACTGACTCAAATGAAGCTACAACAAGAAATTAGGAGTCAAACATTCCAAGTCGGAGAGCTTGTGCTAAAGGAAAATTAGAAAAATGTCCCCAATCCAGAAAGCAAGGGAAAATTTGAACCCAATTGGTTGGGACCATTCGTCATCACATCAAGCTACAAGTCAAGGGAATATCGGTTATCAACACTAGAAGGCGAGCCTCTACAGGAGCCCATGAACAACTCTCATCTCAAAGTTTTGTGCCTATTTCCGTGTATAAAACCAAAATATGTAACAGAAAATGTCCACAAAATGGTCACCCCGATGAAAACTTGGCAAACAGCGCCTTGGTGACAAAAAAAGCATAAAAAATCCAAAACATAAAAAAGGATTAAAAATAGTAAAGAGAAAAAATCGCCCTTCTAGTGAAACTAATTTCTATGGTGCATTGGCAAGTAATCGGTGAAACTTCTGGCAACAGCACCCTTTGTGTGCAATAAGCACTTTCATCCACCGTGATCTTCTTCTACTCTACTTATTCTTGGCATCATCCATCCATCACACTTCCATCATCCACCACATCCTATATCTCCATCCATTGCTCGGCTCATTACTTGTATCATAGCTTGGTCTTGTGTTCATGTCAAGATCCCTCCTAGTACTACTCGACCCATTCTCAAGGCCAGTTTGTCCTGCCTTTATCAGAGTAGTCTATATCATCACATTGGGGGCATGTTCTTGCATTAGATTGGATTCGTGTATATCCTTGAAGTCTTCCTAAAATATAAAAAATCCAAAAACATCTAGAAAATTAAAAAGAATCCAAAAAATCCAAAAACATTCATAAAATTAGAAAAATCCAAAAAAATTCAAAATATCCAAAATCCAAAAATAGGTCAAAATCAGTCAGAAATTCAAAAAACAAAGTCATCTTTTCGAACTACAGGTCTCTAAGCCCTGAACATAGGCAAGGTTGATATTTGAATCACCCCCTGAGACACTTAAGTTAGTCCTTTAGGAGTCCATCATAAAAAAATGGCAATCCATTTGTTTATATCTCATCAATAATCGAGTCTGCGTTAGTTGAACTACGTGGTCTTTGCATGTATAATGTAGGAAAGGATAATCTATTGATCAGTCCTCGAGGTCCCTAGGATAGGTCTTTGGTAAAAATCTCAGAAAACCCCAAAACATTTGAAAATTTGAAAATCAAAACATTTGCAAAATCTCAAAAAAATACCAAAAACAACCTCAAAACATTTCAAAAACATCAAAAACATCCAAATATTTGAAAAAATCCATCCGTCCCATCTCGCTTTCACCAGCAATAAATATCACTCATAATAAATCAATCCTCATCCTCAACCTTTGGTAAAACAGTCAGAAACAAGTCTATCAAGTTCAAAAGAGAAAGCTCAAACGTCAAGGTCTCAAGTCTAGGTCAGTAAGTAAACAAGTGGATCAAATTTTCATATCAATAGCTTATCATCCAATCAATCCTAAATCAATCATCTGACATCATCATGTCCTAGGATGCATCCTTCCTAGAATGGACATCAACATCAGGCATCACCATAGCTTAGTCTTGGGTATTGAAGAACATTGGCTTGTTTGTTTTCTTTATCTTTGTCTTTTGGCTTATCTTATTGTGCTCATTTCGATGACCTCTCGATGATGTCTTAGATGAAGGGATTTAGAGAGAAATAAATGGGGTAATGATCATTATCTTTTATCTGCTATGCTTGTTGGATATTCTTGTAATATAACCTTGGTCATGTGTACTTTGTTTGGGTGTAGGGAGGATGTTCTATGTATCTTGTTGACCACATAGGAAGGCTTGTCTTTCTATGTTTTGGTCCAAGATGTTTGGAATATCTGAACTACATTTTGAACAAGGTTCCATATGCCAGGTGTGAATAGGAGCACTCCTATCTGATTATCGAGTCAAAGTCTATCACACTAGGTACAACTAGTTCTTTATACCTTGATGCATCATACCTATGTGTATTATCAAACATAAGGTAAATGGCCCTTTTAAGGTCCCAATTCCTAGTAATAAAATCATCATCATCATCATCATCATCTTGTGACTTGTTGGATCCTCTTCTTTCTTCTATCTTCCTTTCGTGCTAACATGGTACCATGACATTAATCACAAATCATCACTAATGCATCCATCGTGCATCCACAAACCATCAACATAATGCATATCATATCATATAGGAAACACTAATCATCTCACATGCATTGTATTTTTCATCATTGCATAACATAGATTGGTTATTATAAGCATCTCATAAACCATACATTTTCATTCATTAAATAGGCATAAAGGAATCATCACATAGGAATTAGTAACTCATATCATATCATCATCATATCATCCATTTAAATCAAATCATATCATGCGCATCCTCACATAAGCATCTTAACATAAGCATTGTCATATCATTCATTTTCATCATCACATAGGCATTATCATAATAAAAAAGCATCATCACATCATATCATATGCATCATCATGTCATCCAAAAATGCATTGCCATATCATACATGAGAAAGATATTGAAAAAGAAAAAGATTGCATCTCATACATTTCATCATCATCCATTAGGTGCATAATATAGATTTGTTAGTCTAAGAATTTGCATATCATAACATTTACAATACCCATACATCATCATTAAAAGTGCATAAGAAAAGATACTGAAAAAGAAATACATCCATAAATCACTGCATCACAACATCATATAGATACATACATTGCATTGCATCACATAAGATAAAACCATTGATTCACATAGAGATCATCGCATATAGAAAGTAAAACATCCATCCATAATGCATAAATAAAATAAAGCACATCTCATGATTGAATCATCTCATATATTATCAAAATAATACACTGTCATTGTACAAAATCATGATCAAGTGTGTATATTAATCACTACAATACAATCACCCATGGGGATATCAAAAAAATCCCATGGATCACAAAAAGAATGATGTATCTGATCAAAATGTGAGTTAGCCCTATTGGCTGCTCCCATCACCACCTGACCTCTCCCCATGACCCTCTGGAGGCCTGTATCCTGTCTGCTGTGAATAGTCTAGGACCCACACCACCCAAGGAACAACTTGATGGTAATGAACACAATAATAATTAGCCTTTCAGATGACATCTTGGTATGCCTGTAGGGACACTGTGCTCCTAGAGAAGGATGCAACCATACTCTCTAGCTGCTGTCTCCAGTCCATCTTTGATGCTTCTTGTAACTCTACAGCCTGCCACTACTAGATAGCCAAATATCTCTTCATAATAAGGGTCAAGACTTGTTGTCTCACCTGATCTCACTCAGCTATCAAGGTGGCAACCTGTGCTTATAACTGCAAAATCTGTCCATCCCTGGGGTCCAGCTGTGGTGGTGGCTGGACGGGTGACCATCCCTTGGTGGGGTCTGTTGCCTGTCTTGGTCTTGATGACCATCTCTGTGCTGCTTAGGCTACTACTTAGGATGTTGTGGAGGTGTGCCACCTCCTCCTCTGCCTCCGCCTCTATTGCCATCCCCGTTGTCATCTCCATCTCTATCTCACCTACCTGCTTAGCCTCGCCCATACCCTACACCTCGACCTCTGGGTCTCCTCCTTAGAATATATGCACATAGCACTATCAATCAAACTGGAGGATGAAACCAATCTCTATAGGCCTATGTCAACCTTAGGTCTGCCTATCCCTGATCATAAGGCCATGACTTGGCCACTAACTACATGAAAATTTGAACTGCATCTGCTACTGGGATCATCTGACCCCATGTCATATCCCTCATAGTACGTGCAAAGATGGCTATGTACTGGTCATTGGGACGGTCCTGAGCATCCCCAAACTGTCGAGCCACTTGATCTGGTAGGTATCTCTCGATCATCATATGCTCTCGACCTTACATCATCTGATCTTGCCTAGCAAAAAATAGCTATTGTACATCATCATACCATGCCAGTTGGCCAAGATAAGATCTCTAGGTGAAAACTGCCATCTCGTCGATGAGCCGCCGCAAGTTCCGAATGCTTGCTACTCCTATATGTGAAAATGATAATACACCCCTGTATCTCCAGATGACTGGGTCATCCGACTCCATGTCTATGAGTGTGAATGTCATAGGGTGGAGCACTACAATGTGCTCGTAGACCCAAATGTGTAGCAATGTGACTCCTAAGCCAATCGACCTACTATCGCAGTATGCAAACTTGTGAAGATCATGGTAGAGCAAGGATAACATCATTGGCCCCTAGGAGAAGCACTCTCTTCATTAGAGCATCTGCTCCCAAGCAAGCCCCCATCTTGGGTTGAAGTATTACCCATCTCGATTTGGTGCCACGAGCCTTGAAATGATTGTAGCTACTATCAATCTGAAAGGCGATACCACGTGCTTGTATTGCTCTAGCTTGATCTGGCCCTATAAGAAGATGATCTCATCCATTCCCATGATATCATAGCAGGTGTCCCTATCGGCCTCCACATCATAGATCACTCGCTTTCGATGGATTGGAAAGTGCATAGTGTGCCACATATCCTCCAAAGTCATCATGGCCTTGCCTGTAGGGAGGTGGAATGAGGTTGTCTCACTATGCCAACACTCTGCCAGTGCTATCATCATCCCTAAGTGTGTTCGAATGGGAGGTGTGTAAGCGATGTACCATAATTTGATCACTCCTAGGTGCTCTTGGAGAACCTCATCCAAAGGAGGATCCTGAGTCAATCTAGCCAAAATGGATGATCTGTGCTCTCAAGAATGGATCGAATCCATGTCCTCCTGCATCAACAAAGTCGCTATGTCAAGTTTCGTAAAAAAAATCGAGATCCTATTTAAAATTTGTGCAACCAAAATAGCAAATGTGCTACTATCTACATATGCGTCGTTGTTTGAAACTTTTAGATTGTGCCACTAGTAGCCAAAAGGTTCCAAACTCCGCCACTGTGATGCAGTTTGTTAGCGACCCAGTTTGACCCCTAACCTTAAATTTTAAAGAGGACCACCATGGCGCTATCTGCATAAGTGACACACTTTGCATTGAAACCCTAATTTTCAAACTCCACCACTGCCGCACTATGTGCATCTATGGCATAGTTTAAGCTCATGCAGTGTCGATTTAAGATTTTTAGTGGCACTATATAGTACCGCTTGACTTTATTGACTCATAGACCCTAATAAATGTGCTCAAAAATAAATAAATAAAAGTTGGGACAAGATGACATACCACGGGTCCTGTGCCAGGAAGCCTCTAGTACACTCGCATGTGCTTGGAAATGTGTCATGGAAGCACACATTGTGCCATTTCGATAAGTACTCAGAGCTCAAATCACAGGAATTTCAAAAGGCTATGTGTGCAAATGAATGGGAAATGGCCCCTTGAGACCTATTTAAGCCTAAAAGTTAGGGTTTTTTGACCTCGTTTAGCCATCTAGCTAGGGTTTTGGATCCCTAAGCCCGTTTTCGCCGAACCAAAGGCCATTTTGCATTGTTTTTTTGCATTTTGCACATTTTTGGCATCCCAGAGCCTTTCTAGGCCCGTCGGCCCCTTGTCCTCTTTTTTTGCGAGATCACCCAAAAATATAAATTTTTAGTCTTATCTCTTGAGAGGGTAGTATATCAGCATGTTTCTTCTTGCTGGGGCAGCAGTAGAGCATTTTAAAAAAATGATTTTTTTTTGAATTTTGATCATGGTAGTTTATTCTTTGAACCAACGCAATAGGTGCATTACTTCAAAGAGGGGAAAAATATACACATGAAAAATGTACCGATTGATTTCATACACCTGATCTTGATTTTACTAACATTGATTCATCCTGAATCCTTTTCTCTACTAACCATTTAATCGAATAATATGTATTTGATTAAATTCACCACATTTCATCTCTTAATTAAATAAATCAATTTTATCTAATTAAGTCATTCTTTCTTATTAATTAAATAAATCATTTTTGTTAATTAATCCTAACGTCTTCTTTTAATTGAATAATTAACCTTATTTGATTAAATCATCATGGTCTCTCTGTTAATTAAAAAAATCAATTTTATTTAATTAAGCTCTAAAGTATTTCTATTAAATTGAATAAATTAATCCTTGTTTGATTTAATCTAACATCATTTCCCTTTAATTAAATAAATCAAAATCTTTACTTAATTAAGTCTTTATCATATTCTTCTCATTTTGATTTAAAATAACCCAAAAAGCCTAAATCAAAATGGTCACATCAACTAATCTCTCTTTTAATTAATCAAATCATGATTAATCTTAATCTCACCCATCACATCCTCTAGCTTTTGCAACTTGCACAAGTAAATCATTTAATTGATTTAATAAATCTTCTAATTTCCCTCAACATGACATCAAAAGGGAATATTCTTCCAAATTTGAAAATCCCTCCAAATGGGATTTGTCCTTCCAACAAAGCATTTAACTCCTCTTACATATCCTTGTGCATTGATCCCAGTGGCATTTAAGTCATTTTCTTCCCTCTTCAACATGTTATTTCACAAATTTGAAATGCCACCTAATATCATTTATTGGCACATTCATCAAAATGTGCTCAACCTTCATCCTCTCACATCTTGACAAGTGGCACTTGGTCATTGGATGTGGATTAGTCCCACATTCATCCATTTTTCCTCTTCTTCTCTCACTCTCATCTATAAATAAGAGTCTCTTCTTCTTATTTTGGAGCCTGCTACCAATTTTTTGCTACAGCTCAATTGGTGGAGCTGGTTTAAATATTGTTATATCTTAAAGTGAAAATATAGTTATTTCTGCATATGCTTAAGTGTTGTTTGCACTTTATTCAACATTTATCAAGTGACAATTATGCAAGTGTTTGAGAAAATTGAGTTTCAGAAGTATTACTCATGTTTTTGTAAAATCAAATGGAGCACAAAACTAAATATACAAATGATAAAGCATAATAAAATGTTTTCATTTATTTCATGAAACGATTCACATTACAATATGTTCATTTGATTGTGAGAATGCAAATGACAAGTACAACATTGCATTTCAATGCTTTTCTTTCAGAATGGAGATGAAAGAACAAAATTTAAATATCCACACAAGCCCTAGTTTTAGCTAATTCCATTCATTACAGAAAGTAAACTATACAACTGAAGGTAAAAGAATGAAAGAAAATAGAAAAAGACATATCCATCATTGCCTGATTCTTCATCTTTGGTTGAGACGCTGCTGCCTGCTCCATCCTGCTTGCGCTCCTGAATGTGCCTGCAAGAGATTGAGAGGGGTGTCAATTAAGAGCTCCAGATATGAATTATACTACAAACTCTACCAACAGACATATAATTCACTCTTCGAAATGCATGGAATCAACTAAAGGAAGGAACAAAAACATGAACTAAAGAGGGAAAAATCATCATCACATATCTTTTTTATGCTAACATCGTTTGTTTCCTTGTGTAGGTATAGGAAAAGTCATGTAGTTGATTATCTTTTGGAAGACCAAGCATGTGGGAAAAAATGGGCTCCCACAAGGGTAGAGATCGACATGCTGCCCCTTATACATTATAGATGGGGCTGAGGGAAGGAGTGCAATCATCATGTTCATCAAGAAATGAAATATACAATTGAAAGAGTAAAACGGTGTTCATTTATCGAGCCATCAAGCTGACTATTCACTCATAACAAACAAGTAAATGCTTTCTGAAAGCTACAAGTGAACAATAGGTTTAAATGAGCTCAATCAATTCAACTGAGTACATTATTTTCATGATTGCAAATCTCAAACATTGCTGTTATATTCTTCTGCCATAGTATTATTTTTTTATCATGTTCATGATATTATGCAAAGTTCAATAGTGTTCATGCTCATGACGGTGATAATGAATAGGAATAAATAATCCCTCATTAACAAAGAGCACTATTTGATAAAGGAAAACATGTAGTAAGTTTCATATTTTCATTTGAGAGAGGAACAAGTGCATTAAACAATTTTTACATAATGAAGGCATATGAAGAGAATTTCGGATTTCCATCAGAATGGAGGATGACAAGCATCAATACATTAACCAATATGTTTGATGAAGTGAAGCAATGATTCAACAAGATAGCCAATTTTATTTTGGCTGAGAGTACAAAGGATTGCCTTAAGTAAAGTTTATGCATCACTATCTTTGGAAAGGAGACAATCAAAATACACTGTTTTGGATGTTTGTTCTATCATTCAATTGTTCTGTCATTCAAAGTATATTTTTTAAGGAATAATTGACAATTATCAGGTAGACAAATATAGATAGATTGCACAAGAATTACAATGTGAAGAGGTTGTTTCTGGAATGAGTAGAGAATGACAAAGCATGAGGGAAGTGCTTCTAAAAGTGCTAGCTGGTTGTAAGAGAGAGTGTAGACCATGGAGCTACAATGATTTAATGTAAATGTTGCATTAAATGAAATTGATGCATTAAATTTAAATAATATCAAGAGAATAAATGAATAGTATAGGTGAAAGGTAATTTTGGATTTCTTGTTTTATGCCTTTCCAAGGAAATCTTTGCATAAATTCAAAACAGAATCAAGAGGCCAATCATTCTGGGGTTCTTCAAGAAATATCAATGAAGAGACAACATTAAAAGTAACCTGAAAAGAATACAGATGCCACTGTTTATAATAGTTCATGAGATCATTAAGCAATATGATCATGATTATTTTCATTCCCAGGTGTATAATGAGGACAAAAATGAAAGTTTGGTGCAAATTAAAATACATGGGTTTTCATTGAAATGCAGATTCCTCATTACTTTCAACATATCCACATTGGGGTTTTGAAATTTAGAAAGAAAAAGTTTCATTTTCATGAACACCCACATGGGTTCTTGACAAAATACAGAAATAAGTGGATTCCTTTCGGAATTAAGTGAACCCAAATGAGGTTTTTTTTTTATCAAAATGCAGATTTATCATAGTTTCCAGCTTACCCACATGGGATTTTCAAAAGAAAAATTAGAAGAAATGCATTCTCTTCAAAATACTGAATACCCATGTAAGGGTTAAAATAGAGACTACAAAAGAAAGTGAAATTGCTTCATGGGTCGAGCTCCAGACAAAATAGAATGGTGTTTCTTTGAAATTTCAAGATACCCACATGGTGTTTTTGTCATAATGCAAAAGATTTACACAATGCTCTCGTGGATCGAGCTTGAATTTTCCAGAAATGCAAAAATAAATAGTATTCTTTCAAGATAGCAAATACCCATATGGGTTTTTATTCCAAAAGTGCAAAATGTACAATGAAATCTCCAGGGTCAAGCTTAGAAAGTTATAGAAACACTCATTTTGTGCATAAGTGGCCGCGGCCAAGAGGAGGGTTTCCAGTCCCAAGTTTCTTTGAAAATAGATAAGCTTTTTAAGCTTGCTGATTAAACCTCAAATCTGAAGAAAACAATGAAGATTATATAGAAATTTTGATGAAATACATTGGAAACCTTTCATAATAGTGTGGCCTGGGTAATGGCTAGAGATTCATTCATAAAAATTGAACTTTTATAGATGCATAAAGCTTTTATAAGCTTTTGTTTTAGGAGGAATGCTAACAGAAATACAAACTTACCATGCGCACCTAAGGAAGACCAAGAGAGCCACAACCAAGCTCTCACAAAGCTTCTTTTTTGCCAGCTCGAACTCTCTCATGGCAGCCAGAGAGATGTCAAAGAACATAGAGAATGAAACACATAAAAACAGATCATGAGTGCATACAAAAGCCGTGGCCTTATTGGATTTTGTTGTCAAAGAACACAGTGAATGGAGTTCACAAAAGTATGAACAACTTACCTTAATATTGCAAAGTAAGAGTTGACCCAGTTAGAGGAGAAAAATTTGAAGAATAGTGTGAAGTTTCTAAGCTCTCAAGCTGAAACCCTAGCTACATGGCGTCGCTTCTTGCAGAGCCATTTTATTCAAAGTCAATGATGCAAAATGGGCCGAATAGAGTGGGATACTTTGTTTTGCTCATTAGGGTTTTCCCATCCCTAATTCGACTTAGGGCATGGATCTTTATTGATACCTTTATGTATACCTTAGGTCAAATTTCAAAAGGATCTCCATATTTTATTTTTCTAAGTCTTTAGGTCTGCCTAATGAAATATTCTTATGGCCTTAGACTTTAGGGTTATGTTGGTGATGCCTTAGTTTTTAATTGATTGTTGGAGAGAAATCAATTAAAATTAGAATGATAAAATCAGTTATTCCTTGGAGAATAAACCTTTGTTGCTTAGGGTTTAGTTTATTTTTCAATTGATTTTAAAGAAATCAATTAGGAGATATGGATGAGAGGATAATATTGTATTATTTTTATGATTTTTTTTATGACAATCAATATTGTAAATGGACAAATAAGGTTGTGATTGTTTTTGCAAAAGATTTTCTGAATCTTTAATTGCAAAAATTGAGTCGAATTGAGAGAATAACTAAATTTGCAAGATATGTAAAGCAGGAATAAAACAAATTGTTTTAATTCTTTGCTATTTTTAGCAAATTTCTTGCTTTTCTTCCTTAGGTCGGATTTGAGATTCCTGCTGGAGAGATAAGATGTTTTTTTTCTTTAAAAGAAAATTTGGTCTATTTTTGGAAGTCTGACAGTATGTGCATGAAAAAAGTGTGTTTTTTCCACTTTTGTTCAAGCTTATTGGGTAGTTTTGATACCTTTTCTTGAGATTTTCTTCTTGAGCTCAGATTAGGGTTTTGAAGCTATTTATCTTGAAGAAAACTTAGTTTTTTCTTCTTCTTAGTTCAGATGGTAGTTTCTTGCTCTTAACATTTTTGAGCTTGTAAACTTATTTGTACTCAGTTCAGACAGATAGACTCTTTCAGTTTCAATAAAGCGACAAAGTTCTCCTTCTCATTTCTTGTGTTAGCCTTGTAACAACAATTTGATGTCTTTGTGTTTTCAAGCTTGAAGCCTCATATGTCTTGCTTTTATGAGTCTTTGGATAAAATTTTATGTTTTCAAGTTGCATATTGTGTTTAGTACTTTTAAATCTTCATGAAAATTACTGATGAAATCGTCTACCAATTGGATTGTGAGAGCTATTGTAATAGAGGAATTGTTGTGAGTGATAGAATCTGAATTTTTAGAAATTACAGTGAATCGTTAGTTAGTCTTAAATTTTATTTTCAGATATCCTTCTATCCTTTTTCTCGAAGATCACTTAGAATAGGATTATCATTCAGAGAACCAACTCACTCTGGAGATTCATTTTCACAATGAGTTACCCACAACTTGAGAACGTTTCCATGTGTCAATAGATTGCTGAACTTTCATTTTTAGTAGGGTGCAAATCTTATTGATAATAGAGCCACAACTTAGAGAAAATTTACTATCTTCATATTTAGAGAAAATTCATCCATTTCCATAGCATTTCGCCATCATCATAGCTAGGTTATTGCAGATTTAATCAAGGAAGCACATCGTTCATCATCATCAAGTGGATCAATCTTCATCAAGCTTACAAGGTATTGGGAAAGGGCCATTTTTCACATCAAAATGGGATGAATTCCCCCATGGGATTGAGAGTTTGCATGCTTTAATAGGATTTACTTGCTTTCTTTGTTGTGTTCTTCATTCATTTCCTATTTTAAGAATTGTAAATGAATTGCATGGGGAATCTTAGTTCTAACTTGCATATGTGGCTAACATTATGTTTATTCTCTGTGTTTGTGTAGGTCTAGGATTGGGGTTCACAAAAATAACCCCATACACTAAAACACTACTACAAATAACAAAAAATATACACCATTTTACATTACGACCACACAAGGCTAATATAGACTTTACCTTCCGCATTGACTACCATACAACTTTAAAAAATTGATGAACTTCAGACATGATTTACTACACTGCTAAAAAAGAGTTAGCAAAAACTAGATATTGAACCACCACTATCACAACTTACCATAGACCATATCACCATGCAAACACTAGTCTGAACCAACAATATGACTAGAGCAGAACCCAACCATATTTTATGCTATAAGGAGATAGATTTAAACCGAAAAAATACCCATTTCCCTTCCAATTTAGATGAAACCAAGCTCCTTCATGAAGGCCCTAAATTATGGAATCAAACCAAAATCCTATACTGGCGTGAAGTGTAAAATTTTCTTTAAGAAGCTTATGCCAATCGATGTCAACCTCTGTTCCATCAACACAAATCCCTTCAGGTCAAGGATGAAAGGGTAATATTTTACCACATCCCCAAGGATTTCCAATACATTCATATATCAAGGTCGTGGGACACCTACTCCTAGAGTTACAGTTGCTAGGGTTTCTTGTAAACCCCCCAATAGGTCCACCTTGAACAACTTCTGTGTAATTCCTTCCACCATTTCTTTTGGCACGTTTATCTCTAGTAACACTTCTAAAAGCCTAGAAACTATGTTGGTATCCACACGATATAACTCACCCTCAAATAAGAAATCCTTACCAAGAATCACCTTTACCACTGCTATTAACATAAAGTCTTCCTTAAACGTTATGCGTTTGAAGTGCTAGTCCATCACCTCCCTAATAAAATCCAATTTTGAACCTCGCTTGTCAGTCATATCAGTGTGTCCATTCCACTAAAAACAATGTTTTCTACAAACAACCACACTATAAACTTAGATAGCTCAACCATTAAACTTAGAGGCCAAATTGAGAAGGATATGCAATAATCACCAGCCTAAAAGACTTATAAATTTTCCCGTGTGTGGAGTGTTGCAAGTATAAGCTGTTAGTGTTGTCATTGATGTCAACAAGCTTGTTTTGTCATTGGTGTCAACTATATAAGGATGAAGTAGATCATTATTAGGGGAGATTTTTGTGAGAGTAGTTGATGTTATCCATGCTTTGATTAGTTGCATTATGTTACATCATTAGTAAAGCTGCTAGTGTCAACCTCTAGTGTTGTTGTGATAATCTTTTGTGATCTATGGTTGAGTTTCTATATTGTATTTGGTTCAATTATGTTGAGTAAGTGTTGAAGATGATGAGAATGTGTCTCTGGTGCTTGGTTTCCAAGTGCTTTTGAGAAAAAAATGATAAAAAGAAGAAACAATGTGTTGTAGTGATGTTTTGGGTTGTAGGGTTGTGTTCTTGTGTTACTTCACATTTTTTCTAGGTTAAAGATCTACTTATGCACTTTGGATATGTTGATTAGAGATGTTCATAGTTGTTGCATCCAAAATTTGATATGCTGGATCATTGTGCAGAAGAATTTGTGTTCAATAGAGTATGAGTTGTGTATTGTAAAGGTGTCTAGGAGAAATGTTTTTTCTCTGTGTTTCTCTGCAGTTATGTTTCAGGTCTTACATATCTAAAGGAGTGTTGATAGTGTTGGTATCTTTCTTTAGTCAAAGTCGTTCATAGTTTGGATCCAAGGAAGTTAGTTTCTTGAGTTATAGTGTATGGAAAAGTTGTCTGGATGTACTGGGTACGTACATTCTTCAGATGAAAGTTGTTGTGAAGGAGTTTGTTGTATTTCAAGGTGTTTATGGAATATTCTAGAGTATATTCAGGTGACATTTGTTTTCCATGAGTTATAGATAGATCAAAGGAAGTGTGTACTTAAAAGTTAAATGGTGTTTACATAGGTATTAGTTGACCCTGGTGTTTATGCTACTTGTGAAGGTGCTTAAAGTTGTTTGTGGAAGCATGGTGTGGCATGTAAGGATGGATTTAGGTCCTAGCTGAGGAGTGTTGTGGTCCTTCATTCCTTTCCATCATGAGAATGTTTAGGTGCCAACCTAATTTGAATTTGCATGATTGAGGTGCATAGCTAACCTTGGAGAAAGGTTTCAAGGTTGAAGACATTATAAATATGAGGTGGGTTGATGGATTGGGTGGTAGAAGATATAGACAAGTATGATGTGAATTGCAGAGTTATAGAGTGTGAATTTGAGAAGTACAGTGTGAGATTTAATGTGTTAGATCATTGGATGTAGTGAGAAGAAGGTGTTTATGATTCTTTGATCAAGTTGCGAAGGTGTTGGAGACATTGTGGTAGATTCTTTGTTGCATTAAGATAGTTTTCTAATAACATTTATTCTCTATCTTCTTTTTTATTCTAGAAGTGAGCCTTTGGCAGTGAGCCCTCTAGTAGTGATCCCTTGCAATAAGTGTTGTTATTACTTATAATGTGAGCTAATCCTCACTGTGGTTTTCCCCATCTTAGGTTTTCCACATAAATTTGGTGTTCTCTTGTGTATGGTGTTGTGTTTCAGTTTTTGTTATCTAATTTTCATGATAAATCATCATAACATATATAAGGGTTTATTGAATGACTATGGATCTGAATGCCTATAAGGGTTTTGAAGGTTTAAGGTACAACTGATTCACCCCCATCTCAGTTGTCTTATGCATTCAAAAATTGGTATCAGAGCAAGGTTCCTTGGAAGAAAGCTTAATTAATTGAGATGGATTTGGGATGGCGGACAAGAAGGAGATTCCCATGTTTGATGGCATAGACTACAGATTCTGGAAGACAAGGATGGAAGGTTATCTGGTTTATCTTGGATTTGACATCTGAAAGGTAGTATAGAATGATTAAACTATGCCTATAAATGGTTCGAGCACTAAATTTGAAATCAAGGTATGCTCTCTTGTGTAGTCTTACAAATTTTGAATTAGTGAAAGTTATGGATCTAAAGACTGCTAAAGAAGTCTAGACAAATTTGGAAATTATTTATGAAGGAGATGAAAAAGTTAAACAAGCTAAGATGCAGAATATGAAGATTACATTTGAGAACCTATGAATTTCTGAAGATGAAAATATTACAAGCTTCATGTAGAGGGTAGATGAAGTCGTCAGTTCCATCAGAGGTCTTGGTGGAAAAGTCAAAGAATCAAGAGTGGTAAGGAAAATTCTTAGAACTCTTCCTAAATCTTATAGTCATAAAGTTTTTGCTATTGAGGAAATTGAAAATCTAGATTTGTATACTAGAGATCAGTTGTATGGCTCCCTAACTACATTTGAAATGAGATAATTTGGTGCAAATAATGGTACAAACGTTGAGACTGCTTTTAAGGCTAGAAAATTAGAGAAGAATAAAGAATCAGATCAAGAGGATCTTGATGATGTGGAAGCTAACTTTGTGAGAAGGATGAAAAAGAGTACTAGTAAGTACAAAGGTAAGTTACCTTTTAAAAGTTTCAGTTGTGGAAAGATAGGTCACTATGCTTCAAGATGCCCAAACAGTGTTGTGAATGACAAGAACAAGGAGAACAAAGGTAAGATGATTAAGAAAAGCTATTATGTTAGAGAAGATGCAAGTATTTATGATGATGAATTTGATTATGGAGATGATGAATACAAATGCTTGTTCATGGCTTTAAAAGATGAATCTATTTCTACTAACTCTAAGATATGTGTGAAGGATAGCCCTCTAAAGAGAAAGGATAAGATTGAAGGAACTTTGATATCTGCATTTCATGCTAGATAGGATATGAACTATTGGATTATTGAGAGTGGATGCTCTAACCATATGATTGGTGACAAGAGTAAGTTTGTTAGACTTGAAAAATATGATGTACTTGTTAGATTTGATGATGATTTAGGTGCTAAGATATGTGGAATAGGTTAAACTAGTTTTTATGGCAAGAATAACACTGATGATTTTTACTATGTCAAGGGCTTAAGGCATAACCTCTTAAGTGTTGGAAAAATGTGTAGCAAAGGATACAATCTTATGTTTCAGGATAATGGATGTGAGATCAAAAAGGGTCCAGAATTGTGATTTCTATTGGAAGAAGGATAGATGGAAATGTCTATCAGTTCAAGGGTGTTGATCATGGTCATTTCTTTATGACTTAGATTAATGAAAGCTGGTTATGGAACATAAGGATGTGTTACATTAATTTTGATGATCTAGTAAGAATCAGTTTAGTTCAAGCTATGAGAGATCTGACAAAGATTACAAAGCCTATCAATGCTATTTATAAGGACTGTCAGATTGGAAAGAAAACAAGAAAAAAATTCAAAGGAAAAGAATAATCTACTATTATACTGTTAGAATTGGTGCATATAGATCTTTGTAGTCCTACAAGATTAAGAAGTATTCAAGGTGATATGCATTCTGGATGCTATTAATTGATGATTATTCTAGAATGACATGGGTTAATTTTCCTAGAGAAAAAATGAATCTCTAGATAATTTTAAAGCATTTAAAGTTATGGTTGAGAATGAAATAGATATGAAAATAAAGTGTTTGAGGCTTGACAGAGGTGGAGATTTCACCTCCAATGAATTTAACATGTTTTGTGAGAGTCATGGAATAAAGAGGAACTTGTCTACCCCTAGGAAATCTCAAAAAAATGGAGTGGTTGAAAGGAAAAACAAAACTATTCAAGAAGCTACAAGAACTATGATGAAAGAATCAAATCTACCAAAAGTCTATTGGAGAGAAGCAACTCATACTGCTGTTTACATAATTAATAGAGTTCAAGAAAAAGAAAATAACATAGAGACTCCCTATGAGCTATGGTATGGAAGGATTCCTATGGTCAAATAATAAAAGGTGTTTGGAAGAAAATTTTATATCAAAAGAGATGAAGAAAACTTGGGAAAGCTTGATGCAAGGTATGATGAAGGTATCTTCCTTGGATATATTCTACTAGAAACAAAGCCTGTAGATGCTACAACAAGAGAATGAGTAATATTGTTGAGAGTGCAAGTGTCAAAGTTGATGAATATTTTTAGAAGAATTCAGTGGTCCTAGATGGATATGAATCAAATGATCCTACTTGTAGAGAAGAAAAGAAAAAGAAAAAGAAGTATATATTGAAGAGGAAGAAGCTCCAGAAAAGACCCCTAGAACCCTTAAGTATGTGTAGAAGAATCATTTTGAATAATAGAGCATTGGAGACAAAATCAAAGGTGTATTGACAAGAAGGAAAGCTATTGAAGAAGAGGTAAATCTATGTTTACTTTTTGAAGTTGAACCTAAAATAGTAATTGAGGCATGAAAAGATGAACATTGGATAAAGGCTATGAAAGAAGAAATACTATAGATTGAGAAGAATCAGACTTGGGAACTTGTCCGAAGACCTGCAAACAAAAAAATAATTGGAACTAAACGGGTTCTCATAAACAAACTAAATGAGAATGGAGAAGTGGTAAGAAACAAGGCAAGACTTGTGTGTAAGTGATACTCACAAGTTGAAGGAATAGATTTTGAGGAGAAATTTGCTTCAGTGGAAAGAATGGAGGCTATTAGGATGTTTTTAGCTTTTGCAACACATAAGGATTTCAAATTTTATCAAATGGATGTGAAGTCTGCTTTCTTAAATGGAGAATTGGAAGAAGAGGTATACATGGAACAACCAAAAGGATTTCAGTTATCAAACAAATTGGATATGGTCTACAAATTGAAGAAGGAATTATATGGATTGAAGCAAGCTCCCATAGCTTGAAAGCAATGTTGGACATGTATTTGATACAACAAGGATTCAATAAAGGTATCATAGATAGTAATCTTTACTTTAAAGTTGAAAAAGATCAAATTCTAATTGTGGTTGTATATGTTGATGATATAATTTTTGGAGGCAATGAAGCTATGTGTAAGAAGTTTGCAGAAGAGATGGAAAATGATTTTGTGATGTCTATGTTTGGGGAGATGAATTTCTTCCTTGGGCTACAAATCAATCAAATAGATAAAGGAATTTTCATTTCACAATTAAAGTATGTTAAAGAAATGTTGAAGAAGTTTGGAATGGAAGATTCTAAACTGGTATGTACTCCTATGGTTACTAGTTGTAAGCTGAGCAAGAATGATGAATCTCCTAAGGCTAATAAGAGAAAGTGTTGGTAAATTTTCCAGTAGAACCAAGCAATTCTTTAAAAAGTAGCCAACTCTTATAGTGAAGAACTAGAGGGTTAGTGGCCAACACAATGAGTGTAGGATTTTGTGATCCTTGCTCCTTCACTTCAGGCTCTATGAAACCTAGGAGAGTGATCCCAATTGTGTTTTTGTGAAGTATATTTGATTAGTAACACATTTATACACAAATTGGTTCCTATTTATTGCAAATAAAATCCTTCTCACTGAAGATTTGGTGGATCTTTGAATGAATGACTATTTATTTTATAGGAAATGGGGATATTCCTTACCCACACTATCCTTGAAAAGATTTTAAATGAATATTGTCTCATCTTAAGTCCAGGGCCAGGGACACTATTTATTCATTCCATGCATGATTTCCTAACAAACTAACCAGTGCCTCATCAAATTGGAGCAATGAAGTCAAATATGAAAGAATCAGTAATATGTATAAACTACTCAATCTAGAGATGAACAAACTATTTTCATATTACATTGCATTTATGAAAACTCACAGTATCTAAAACACTTACTTCTTACATGAATCCTAAGCAATTCCTTACAAAGTCTATAACCCTATTCAAGCATTTTAATTAACTCCTTGAATTAAAGATGAAAACAAAATAATACATTCAAATGGAACATCTAAAGATAAATGATAACACCATTAGTATTTCTCATTCATAACTTGTAAAAAACATGCATAGGAGAGTGTTTGTTTCCAGACTAATATTTTTTTTGATATCAGTAGTTTCCATAAAACTCATTTAAGATTACTACATATAAGATTTCATGCCCTAGACAAACCTCTAGCCTATTATCAGTATTCTATTCAAAGTGCCTTTCCTAAACTTAGCTTTCACCTAAAACCCTGTTGAGACTTAAGAATCTGACCTCAGTAATAAGCCTTGAAATCCCCTTTTATAGAATAAGGGAGCAAAAAGTGCCAAGCTTAATTACAATTACATTTCATTTCATTTACGCTAGAATTCAAGACATAAATTAGTCACATGCTATCATTAAGGAAAATAGAAGAGTAAAAGACCACATTCCATATTCCTTGCACATGGACATGCCAAATCCTCAAAAGGTAAAGTTCGTTGCAACGACATTGAATCCTCGTCCTTGTTGACCAAAGAAGATTCTCCACAAGTAGCTCTAGCAAAAAATTGTATACACATTGCCAAGGTCATTTAGTCTAGCACCTCTCCAATTCACCAGCCCAAAAACTTTCCACATCAGTGCTAGAAACAAGAAATCACATGAACGCTGAATAGGAAAATCCTGACAAAAGGGGAATGGTTCCATCAAAAAAAAAATAGGGCATAGTCACCACTCTGAGTTATTAGCCTTAGAGGATACTCACCCACATTATGCTCGTGGTGGGACTAGAATAACCGTCACCACCTCCTTGTTAGAATCCTCATATAGTACTAGAGAGAGGGGATAATAATCACCCTTTGGATTAGTGTCACCCTCATTGTTTGAAGGGTTATTAGAAACCTTTCTAGGAGATTACGTCCTCCCAGATAGGCTTTACGATACTTACACCTTTTCACTGTCCTCTTCTCATACTCATTCAACCTTTTCCCTCTAAATTTGAGCAGTTCTTCTGAAACGATTCGACCCTGTAGACAATAATTACTCTTGATACCATACTTATTGAATTTCTTGCATCCCCTTCTATTCATTGTCATATCAAGAGCTCCTTATGTCTTAATTTAATCTATAGGAGCATTTTCCTTAGACTCAAGTGAACTCAACCTTTTAGATTCTTGAACCACCATGGTAGACCCACTCATCAGGACAAGGTTATTCACTTCCTAACTCAGAAATTAATACTTGAACACTCCTATGCCTCACATTCTCTTTAGATTGAAATATGATGAAAGTGGACAACAAGCAATTTGCATTAAATAGATAACTTGGAGCATGCAAAATTAATGATTCAAGAACTCCTCATGTGAGAGAGTTGATAACTTAACAGTTTGGATTTTAATCTAGGCCATTGAGTTGAAAGCATTTAAAACTTCATCCATGGTGATTTGAGCATCGTTTTTCTTCTTTTAACAACTTTCTCCTAGAAAACAACAATGCCAGCTCAAATGCTACCACGTCTTCTCTCAATCCTGATTAATCATACACAATCTGTCAATTAGCACGTATCGCCAGCCTAATCCATGCTCCTTCATTAATATCAGCGAAGTACATGAGACTAGTGTTTGTTAGAGGGAATAATTCCTTATATATTTCATCACTCATCGCTGATCTTCCCCAAATTTTAGGTTGCAATCAGTGATAAAAGTATTGATGCGATGAAGTTTAGTCTATTGGATCATCCTATTGTAAAATTAGATCAATGGTTCTTTAGTCATGTTGCTAATTTCTTTCTTTCTTTACACATTGTCGTCAGGATCCTACCACGTTTCCCTTTCATCAATAGCCATTGCCTGTCACAAATGATCCTCATCCTTCATCTTCCTTATCAATGATGTAAACATCCCTATGATGAAATCTCAGCCCTTGGATCTGTGGCCCGTTCCTTGATTATGTTCATTTCCATTTCACCTCGCTAATCCAATTTTACACCTAGGCTCCTATCAGCGATAAGAGATGTAGTGAAGATATCAGATTCAGACATGTACACCTGAATGTAAATCAATGGTACAAAAGACATTAATTGACTGTCGTTAAATCCCATTACTTTAGAAGATTGAATTCAATATGTCAACTGGGTAGTGTTCAAGGAAATTTGCAATAGAAGAAGTCTAGACTATCTCCCATAGATTTTCTAACTTCTTATAGCAACTAATATTAATTCTAACCTAAGGCTGTCTAACTAAGAAACTATAAAAAAATTTATCCTAAAGAAAGTAGGAAATATTCAAACTAAAAAGCATAGAAAAAAAACTAATTTAAAAAAACATGACAACTAAGTTAATGAGTATAAAAACAACTAAACTAAAGAATTGATAAACTACAAAAGTAGAAAAACTTATAAACAATTCATTAGACATCCTCCCTATTCGACAAAGATTCTAAGAGTTAACAATGAAAAACTACGGAAGTGAAATAAAAAAAGTACTCCAAAACTTAGATTTTACAACAAAAAACTCAATAATTCTCTATAGAATAACAATGCAATAAAGGAAAACACTTATCTACTTAAGTTATCTCCCCTCAAGTGGCCAACTTGTCGGTTATCATGTTTGTTCTCAACTCACATCCACAATTAATTCAAAAATGCTTCTATCAACCATAATTATTATCCATAACTCATAACTCAAAAATTTTATATGACAATCTCTTTATTCATAAGCTCAGAAAATATATTGATAGCATAACATTAATTTTGTCACTATATATTTTGCTTATGGAGATTACGTCTTTTATAGAAAAACTCTAACTAAATCCTATATTTCAGATGGTATAGATAACCATTGAAAAACTCTATAACAAATCTACGAATAACTTGTGTGTTTTTAAAACCCACTACAATAGTATTAAAGAGGCTCAAGTTGAGCCATGAAGTTTTTGACGTAAAGCATAACAGAAATTAAGCCTTAAAGAGTAACTATATCTTCGGTCCATCACCCTAAAGTTCCGGAGCATGTTTCTAGTGCACACCTTCAACATGTTCTAGAGCACGTGTTGGCTGAATGCTTCTAATTTGCAACTTGATGACCAATTATTATCCTACAAAACACTTAAAATAACCCATTAAATCTATATTGGCAAAATACTTCAAGAAATCAAAAGAAATAAAGTTTGTACAATTTCTCTTTAAAAGTTAAGCAATTATTTCTCCTAAAATTTAATTAATTGGCAGAGGATAGGGATTTTGCATATATGAAATAGGTATTTATGGCATTATTATGATGAGGTTATTTTTACCTCATCAGACATCACACATAAGATATTATCATTTTAGTGAAAGAAACCTCTCAAATAATACCATCACTCAATACTAACCTAGAACTTAAGGTTTGAAATGAATCCACGATGAGTGATAAAACATGAGGTCATCACTCATTGCTAATTCTCCTCATACAGTTTACAAGCAATTAGTGATGAGAGGATTTACATAGTTATAATGTGTATCACATATCGCTAATCTAGATCTTAGCATTTAAAACATATCTGTGATGCATGGAAATAACATAAGGTCGGGGCATCTCTCATCGCTATTACAATATTAAAAACTCAAAAGCCATTAGCAATTAGCGATTCCTTAACAATACAAGGAACATCGCTAATTGCGCATTTGATTTAAGAAATCTGGCAGCTATTTGTGATGAGCGATATCAAAGAAACACCACTTCATCACTCATCACCAATTCCAAATATGCACTTTTGAAGAAATCAACGATGAGCGATAAAGATATGATGGCCATCAGGACTTAAGTAAAAACTTTAAAACACATGCTCATAAGTTGTTCTAATGAAGGGGAATTTCCAAGATGACATGAGACAATGATATCGATAACTTCCGAGTCACAGAATGAAAAGGATGTAAAGGCCACAAAGGCCCTTAACTTAACCTTATAAAATGGGAAATTCAGACCTAGGCGAGAGGGACCGATCACTTGACAACATTGATAGACATGAGAGAGTTTTAAAGTGACTGGCAATGGGAAATAAGGAGTCAACAACCAAATAGAATGTTACAAGCATTTGTAACAGATAAAACCCTAAACCCTTAGTATCAACCCTGCATCCAAATGTGACAAGGGTTTGAGATGGAACAATTTTTTTGACAGTTCCATCAAAAAGTACAGGTCAATGATTGGTGGACTACTATATCTAACTACTATTAGATCAGATATCATGTATGTAATTTGGATTGTGGTTAGATCTCAAGAAGATTATAGAGAATCACATGTTGCAATAGTATAAAGGATATTCAAATACTTGAAGGAAACTCCAAATCATGGGTTATGGTATCCAAAGGATACTGAATTCACTTTGAATGCTTACACATATGTAGATTGGGCTGGTTGTGTAGATGACAAAAAAAGTATGAGTGGCGGTGCATTCATTTTTGGATGTAGATTGGTATCATGGCTAAGCAAGAAATAAGGTTTTGTTTCTTTATCCATTGTAGAGGTTGGGTACATTACAACAACATCTTGCTGCACACAAGTGTTATGGATGAGGTAAACATTGAAGGATATCATAGTGGTGTATGACAAGCCTATTTCTATCTTCTATGATAATACAAGTGTAATCAATATTTCAAAGAATCTGATAATGCATTCAAGGATAAATCATATCTCAATTTGGTATCACTTTCTGGGAGAATGAAGTGAAGCTTGAATATGTCCCTACAAAGGATTATATTGTTGATATATTCACTAAAGCTCTTTTGAAGGATACTTTTGAGTATCCCTAGGAGAAGTTGGGGGGTTATTACCCTTCTTTCTTTGAACTAGATGCATAATGAGATGCATCAGTCTAGTGGATCTTAAGATTCATTCTTCATTTTGGACTGATGTTGGTGGCTACCTCTCAGGGGGAGTAGGTAGTAGAATTGTTGGTTGTTGCAGTTAGAAGGGTGTGTGTTGTCATTGTGTAGTAGTAGCTAATTTGGTGTAGTTTGGTGTGTGCTCCTAAGGGGGAGTATATAGTGCAGTAAAGGAAAAGATTGTTGCAGAACAATTGTGAGAAGGTTGACTGATGCCAAAGGGGAGAACAAGTGATACAATTCTATTGTCATTTTCCATTGATGTCAAAGGGAGAGAGAGAATCATGTGAAAAAGATAAGTTATTCAAGGGGAGAAGAGAGTCTGTGATTAAGTTGTCAAGGGAGAAAGAGTAATAAGCTAGTTGAGTAAAGGGGAGAAGTAATGTGAAGTGTTGCAATATGTTGATATTCAGAGAGCTATTGTGTCTTTGATGGTTTTTCACATCATGTGTTTCCATCAATGAAAAAGGGGGAGATTGTTACAAGTATGAACAATTAGTGTTGTCATTTATGTCAACAAGCTTGTGTTTTCATTAGTGTCAATCGTATAAGGAGGAAGTAGATCATTATTAGGGGATATTTTTGTAAGAGCAGTTGATGTTATCCATGCTTTGATTAGCTGCATTATGTCATCATTAGTAAAGCTGCTAGTGTCAACCTCTAGTGTTGTGATAAAATTTTGTGATCTATGGTTGAGTTGCTATATTGTAGTTGGTTCAGTTGTGTTGAGGAAGTGTTGAAGATGATGAGAATGTGTCTCTAGTGCTTGGTTTCCAAGTGCTTTTGAGAAAATTTGATAAAAAGAAGAAAAAGTGTTTTGTAGTGATGTTCTAGGTTGTAGGGTTGTGTTATTGTTTTGATGAGATAGAACATTAACAGATCAACTTGCATAACACTTCATTATATGAAAATTGAATCGAGAAATTGCATAAGCACTAAGAGAACATCCACCAATTTGTAGGAGCAAAAATATCAATACGGAGAAATGCAGAGCATTTTCTAGAATAGTCCAGACAACCAACAAAAATCTCCAATACACTATAAATATCATAAACCTCATTGGCAACATAGGTGACCTAAAAATATAGGAGTGCAACATCCACAAATAACAAACAATAAATCCTAAATCATAAGACCATATCTTCAACAACAAAGGAATACAAAGCATTCTCCCAAAAATTCTTCAAGGAAACTTCCTAGGACAAAACCTTTCATCAACATATGAAGACTAGAACATCCTTGCAGCAACACATACTTCCTCAAGAACAATAAGAGAGAGAATACAACATACTAGAGATCATCAAAAAATCTCTCCAACTTCAGCACCACTTCTAATCCTCATCTTAATGCTTCTAATCCTAATCTTAATATATCATCATGATTTTAGCTTTGCTGACAACAACCATACTTAATACATCTTTACTTGTCATCAAAAAAGGCATGACATCCAACCATGACCATATCATCATAGAGTATCAACAACATACAACTGAAAGAACCACAACTAAAAGCACACATGACAACTCAAACTGAGTGTAGATACAAGCATCAAAGACAACCAATGTTAAACACCAATGTCACAAGCATATGCAACAATTTCACCAAGTATTAACATCACAACAATTTCCCCAAGTGTTGACATCACAACAATTTCCCCAAGTGTTGACATCAATGACAACCAATGCCAACAAAGATTAGAGGAAAAGGACCTTAAACACTTATTAGAGGATTGGATAATTCTCATAGAGAATCCAAAAGTGGCTACTAAAGTTCTCAAGATGAGGAAGTTGGATTATGAAATGTTTATTGACCTAGTCCAACATGAAGGAAGATAAGTGATGAGACATTACTCTTAGGTTGGAAGCATTATCAAATAAATTAAAAATAAAAGAACCCCACTCATTACACAACTTCTATGTAGCAATAAAAAAGACACACAAATATATCAAATTAGCAACCAAGTATGATGTTATTCATTTTTCCCTCTAATTTTAGTACCCATTGCTATAGTATCTGTGTGTTGTTAAAATGTGAATAAGAAAATTGAAGCTAAAAAACACACCAATGAAACATTATATTAGAGAGTTCAAATAACAATCTAATTGAATTGAAAAAAACAAACTCTCTAATGTTGTCCCATTGTTCTCCATCTCCAAGGATTCATTAAGCCATTATTGCTCTTAGATTATGTATGCACTATGATTTTTAGAATGACAACCTAAAGAATGAGATGTTGGAAAATGCAAGAAATCTATTCCTACATGCCTGATTGATAAACTAAATGATGGATATGATAATGATGCTATGATGTTGTATGAAAATGGAGGCTATGCTATGATAATGATGTGATGAAACTGCAAAAATTAAGATGCAGCTAATAACCAAGCCATGATTATGCTAATGAATACTAAGTGCTAAAAATGCTAAATGCTCATGATGCTCTAATGAAAATTCTGTAGAGTAAGATTGCTCAAGATTGGGATCCTTTGCTGTAGAATGAGGCTGTATTTATAGATTTTCCAAAGAATAAACTGAGGTGGCAATGACCAATGGTCTAGATTTAATCTGGAGAGATGAATGGTTGAAAGTGAAAAGGTTAGAGAGAATCAAGGAGTGTGTTCCCTTTAGTAGAACAAACTGCCAAGTGTGAGGAACAATAAATGGAATAAGAAATCCAAGTTTCCCAAAGTTGTTTGGAATTTGTTGAGGATAAAGCCCAAATTAAATATTTGAAATATTCAATTTGTTGAGACACATGATGAGGTGGAAGGTGGAAAAAGTAGTAGACATGTGACTAAATTCAAATTTAGAATTGTTCAAATTTAGTAAGAGGAAGTTAATTAAATAAAAAAACTATTTAAATTTGTTTATTTAATTAAGATTAGAAGAATGTGATTGAAGATAGAAGAATTAGAAAATGAACTATATAAATAAATTTTGAATTTATTTATAAGAAGACGGATTAAAAATTTTATTAATTAAATAACTTGTATTTAATTAATTAATTTTCTAGACTAATTTTAGGTGTATACATTTTGCCCCTCTTTGAAGTGACGTGTTTACACATTGCTTCAAAGAATTTTTTTGTTAATAGTGCTGCCAATTTTTTTTTCGATATTATGCCCCATACACTGATTTTTGAGTGATGATGGATATATGCCACCTCGGGAGATAAATCGGAGAATTTTTGAAGTTTAAGATTTTTTTGAAATTTTTATGATTTTCTGATGATTTTCAAATTTTATGATGTTGAGACGATTTATCTCTTGAAAAATAATACTAAACTTCCTGCTTTGATTAATTGATTAATTGATGCCCCTGGTTTAAAAATAAAAATAATCCCCCTTAAATCCCACTTTAATTACCCCTTAAAAAGGTGAAAGTGATGAAAAGAAGCTCATTTGAGTCATTTGCATTTTGAAGATTGAAGTGAGTGAGCCTTGAGCAAGTTTGAGCAAAATGGTGATCCCCTACTAAACCTAACGATTTGAGCAAGTTTGACACCACAACCGCCCGACCGCGTATGGACCTCCAGTACGTACCTTGAGAAACCTCTTTGTTAAATTTAAAATGTGTTTTTCCCGCATTTTTCATGTTCAAAATTTGGTTTAAAGCTTTTTAGCGCATATGGTACCCGATTCAACACATAAGGTATTTGTTATAGCACATAGGGTAGATTAGCACATAGATGTGATTTTTTAGCGCATAGATTAAATAATGTAGCACATCTAGTAAATTAGCGCATCCATGCCTAGATTTAGCGCATTGAGTAATGGTTTTAGCACATACAATGATTTAGCTGATAGGTAGATTTTATTAGCGCATATAGTGTTTTGGCACATAGGTAGCACAAAGTGGCACATTTAGTCTTCTAGTGCATAGAAACACTATTCTAGCACATTGACACTAGAATGATGAAATTTGTTGATTTACTCCTTGTTTTTGATGTTTGACAATCACATCAGCTGATGTTTTTGATGATGTTGATAAGATAGTTGATGATTGATCTCATGATAGGTGAGAATCAATGATAAGATGATGATTGTCCTCATGATATGTGAGGATCAATGACATACACTCATGAGATTTGATCAAAATATCATTAGAGCTAATTAGATTGATAGGTTGATTGATTGATTGATAAGATTGTTGATTTGCGATATGTTATGATGATAGGAGCCTTTGAGATTCCTTCAGTCTTGGGAGCGCTTCCCGAAGACCTAGGATTTGATTCCACATCTGGTGCAGGTTGATTAGACGTGACTGGATGATGTGGGTTGGATTCTTTGATTGATATGCCCCAATATAGGATTAATAGGGGAATTTTGACCACTTTGGCTGAAAGGTGGCATAATGACCACAACACCTTTCATTTAGCCACTGTTGAGATGACAGTCACTCCAGAGGATGTTTATCATATTTTGAGGATTCTAGTGGTTGGGGAGTTGGTTGTTTACGATTAGGAAGAGCAGGGGGGTACTGATGCACTAAGAAGAGTCTTTGCTGATGATCAGATTTGCGGATATGAGATTCCATGGTGGGAGATGGTTGATTCATACTCGCCACTACCATGTGTACTAGCTGGTTTCATTGGAGGTCTTCTATGTCTCGACCATAGGTCAAAGGGACTGTCAGTTGGTTGGGGCTGGATTCTAGAGACTATGATTACTCAAAGGACCCAATATGCCTGGGGTTGTTTCATGCTTGCACACTTATATCATGATCTTCATCAGGTGGTATATCTCAGAGTGGCTAGTTTGTCAGCTAGGGTGACACTGTTGCAGCTATGGGCATAGTAGCATATAGCAATTACACATCCTATGGTAGATAGACAACGTCCAGTTGTCCAACACAAGCTGGAAAAAATGGAGTATTGGCAGAGAGTTTTGGATGATCTAGATATTGTGACATGGAGGCCCTATTTATATTGTGAGCAATGGCCAGAGGATGACGTAGAGATGTCGTATGTGTGCACAACGAGGTATTTGATTTGGAGGACACAATTTGTTATTGATAGATTCCTACTTAGGAGAGTGCTATGATAGTATGGGCAAGTGCAGGGTATGCCCCAGGGAGTTGCACTATATGCATGACGACGACAAGACATTCCGGAGTGGGGACCCTCACTATCATATGATGTAGCTTGTGAGGAGTACCTTGGGTTACAAGAAATTTTATGGGAGTACCATCCAAAGATCATAGAGGTTGCAATGTCAGAGGAGTATGCATATTATTTCTTTGCACATCCCTTCCCACGGATATCCAGTTCAGATGAGCTAGTACCTTCATTGGATGATGATCAGCCACTGAGATAAAGGAGGGGTGGAGGAGGTGATGAAGAGGAGGAGAGTGATGATGGAGATGATGGGGATGGGGATGGTGGAGATGGTGGTGATGGTAGAGATGGGGATGTAGGTGGAGGTGGACCAATATTAGATCTTAGAGTACCTTGGAGGAGGAGATCGATGGTGTCTGCAGGACCTCAACAGATTCAGATTCATTTTCCCTCCCATTAGTAACAGGCTAAGATAGTTTACTTATAGCCACAAGTGCAGACTTTATAGGGACAATTGGCACAAGTACAGGGTTAGTTATCATAGGCATAGGGTTAGCTAGCACAGGCATAGGGACAGATTGCTACTCCGACGACCGAGAGAGACACAATGAGACATAGATACGAGTAGGTAGATACCCTAGCTGAGAGACTGCAGAGAGTGGCTGAGGGTACCTCAACAACGGATATGCTTCGAGAGGTCAGACATTTAGCCTGAGAGGCTAAGTATTATAGGGGACAGTACCATGAGGTAGTTCCTGCAGAGCAGTGGGTCAGTTATGCTCAGTCTTCTAGTCCCAGATCAGGATGGAGCCACTCCCGAACTACCAGCAGGGGTGTGACTGAGCCACCTTGCAGAGATCTAGGTGTAGGGCCATCATGTGGTGCAGTAGGAGGCACAGTGGGGCCAACATTGTCTAGGGGGAGCAACACATAGATCTGATGTTCACCTTTGATGTACTTGAGATTTGATGATGTATACATTGATTCAACTGAGACATTATGATTTTTTCCACTTTGTTGATGTATCTCTAGACATCTTTGGATATCATTGTACACTCGACATTATTATTTTGAGTTTTATATGATATGCAATGGATTATTGATCTATATGGTGTCTATATGATTTTATGATGGATGCTTATGATAAATGACTTTAATTTCCACTTTATATGCTATGTGATGTTTAATATGCTTATGCTATGGTTATGCCTAGATGCAGTAATGAAATGATGATGCATAGATTATGATTCTATATGGTTTATGGATAATGATTTTATACTATATGAGATGGGTGTGATTATGCAAATGATATGTGATGCACTTTATTTTTGTATTTTCTCTAATGAAAATATATGATTGGATGCATGGATGGATGTATGATGGTACCTTCTAAATGTATGTATGATATGCAAATGATTATGCAACTACATGAGAATGACTTGTTTTCGTTTATGTCAAATGTACTTAATCCATTAATGAGAGAGATAACATCATTCTGAAAATTTTTCCAGCCTTGGAAAATCTAAAATACACATGCAAAAATTAATATGAATGCAATCTACTTTAACCATGCAAAACTAAATATGGAATGTTGTCATCGTATCAGCCAATTTTTCGTACTTTTATCATTGAGCTTTTGAATTGTTGAAATTTTGTACAAACATCGATGGTATAATTAGACCATGATGACCTGAGTACAACTTCCATGATTTTTGATATTGCAAGTTAACACAAGCATTTAAGTATAATTGAATCAAGATGACTTGAGTATTTCTTGCATAAAATAGACAAGAGTTAATCATTCTCCTATGCAAATTCAAAGTGTCATCAATGATACTTTGTAGAGCATGTCCCACGACAATTTGCATAGTAGTAATGATTAACTCACAAAAAACTAACAAAGAAAATTATCATTCTTGATCATAGCTTCTTTAGTTCATGACATCCTTGAGTTGCTCTGGAGAAATGATAACAAAAATCAATATACAATAGTTGAACATTCATGCCAAAGTGATAAAACCATGATTCATAAGAACATCATCCATTTAGATTTGGTGTTTGATTGATTGTGTTGTTGATTTGGATAGTTGATGTTTAAAATTTATGATCGATGTTCAATGTTGATTTTAAGTGTGATTGTTGTGTTTGCTATGTTGTCGTACTGCTATTTGTTTGTTTGGTTTAAGCTCAAAGTTAATTGCCCTAGTGAGTTCAGGATTTTTCCCCCAAGCCAGGGTGAAACACGACCGCAATGCCAGGATATGTACATGAGGTTTTTTTTATGATAGGCATAATGATGGCAAAAAGTGGACAGTCGAAACATGCTCCAATAGATGGAAAAGCTAATATATCACAAATAGCGCCTGTTGCCAGGTTTTCACTAGTTTTTATTGCACTTTTTCAGATTTTCAGATTTTTTTGTATTTTTCCTTTTTTGTATTTTTTTTTGGATTTTCTTCATTATTTTGATTTTTTTTTTAATTTTTTTTATTTTGACTGTGCACTAGATAAGTTAGGTGTAACATTTCTTGAGATGAAGACTATTGATGGGTTCTTCAACAGGTCCCCTTTAGGTGTAGACAACTAATATACTCCAGATCCATAAATTGATACAACGATGCCATGATCTTGTGTGAATGACCATGTTGGATGAAAGAACCCAATCGGAATGAGGAGTGTGAATGGCAAGTATGGAGGATGATAGAGGTGATAGATAAAAGAGGCTATGGAAGGTTCCCTAATGTGCACACTATGTGGGCCATTAGGCTTTAGACAAAAAGGAGCTTGGGAAACATGTGAAATATAGTACGTGAAGGGGTCATCATCAAAGAAACATTGAAAGACATCACCAATGGAGGTGTAACGATATGATGGATATGTGAACATGGGTGGGTGGAATGGAATATGTGGTATGAGTAAGGGTGACATGCATGGAGACCTTAGATCAAGAAGTTCTTTCTTTTATTTTCTTCCTTGATAGATGCCCCTAGTGATTTTTGAGGGAGAGGCATGTTTGGAAATCAAAATTTTCTTGCTTTCACTTTTGACTTTTATTTTTTATTTGTTAGATAGCTTTTTATTTTGGCTAGGGGACTTGTCTAGATACTTTTTTGTTTTTGGTTTGTCCAATAGCTTTTCATTTTGGCTAAAGGACTTTTATTGATCCTCTTTTACTTTTGATTTGTCCAATTACTTTTTATTTTGGCTAAGGGACTTTTCTTGATCTTTCTTTCTTTGCATGCTTTCTTTTGATTTTGGATCTCCATTTGAAAAAGGCATTTTTACCTTTGATTCTTGAATTACCTCCTTTATATTTTCTTTGGGTGATACTTGTTGATCTATTTCTATAAGGTGGATGGATGTGGGTGAGATGGATGAAAGAGGTGGAGTGAGAGGAAAATTTGGTGGATGAAAGGGAGTGGTAATGCTATTAATGGAGTCTTTGATACTATCCTTATCGGTACTGTTAACATCAAAGGAAGCTTGCACATCCTTAGTGACTTAGTAAGATGGCTTAGTAGAGACAACAATAGGAGATTCATACCCTAGCCTAGGGTAGGTGGGATGGAAGGATGATGGTTGGATATCCTTAGCAGGGTCATGATCAAAGAGTGGGTTATCATATATGTCTTGGTCAAATAGGGGGTTATCATAGGTATGAAAAACTTGAGTAGAAGCAGATATGGAAAAGGTAGGTGTGTCATCAGTATCCCAAAAGGTTTTGATCCAAGCATGGTCATCTTTCTATATTCCTTCTGTAGCTATTTTGACATCATTGTTGGAAGTTTGACCCTTCTCAATGATAGTAGCCACATCTTTTACTAGTAACTTATCCAAACAATAGTCTCCACATCCTAGATCATTGATTTGGACCTTGGGGTTTGATAGTGTAGAAACTAGAGTGGATTCTTTTAATGATTTAGGACCAACATATGTTTGAGAAGGAGGTGCTTCATGATTGCTAGTGATTGGAATTTTAGCTTTAGGGCTTAGATTATGGCAATACATGAAAGGATTAGGATCTCCTTG
The DNA here is from genome assembly GCA_007258455.2 of Sequoia sempervirens. Lineage (NCBI taxonomy): Eukaryota > Viridiplantae > Streptophyta > Pinopsida > Cupressales > Cupressaceae > Sequoia > Sequoia sempervirens. Next base: position 4,130 of record VDFB02067896.1, on the reverse strand, counting down.
TATTGTGATTTCAACTCCATTAGGTGGGAATTTGATACACTGATGGTATGTAGAGGATATTGCTTGCATTTCATGTATCCAAGGTCTTCAAAGAAGGATATTATAGGTCAAGGGGAGATCAAGGACTTGGAAAACCACATCCTTCACCACAGGGCCAACTTTGATTAGTAAAGTAACCGATCCTTTAGATGAGCACTCCTCTTCATCATATGCCTTCATGGTAATATTTTTACTGGAATTTGTTGTGTTTTTTGAATATCCCAATGCTTGAATAAACTTTAAAGTACAAATATTTAGACCAACTCCATCTATTAAAACATGTTTGACCAGATGTCTATGGATTATAACCTCAATATGAAGTAGAGCATTGTGAGGATGAGTAAGGGATATTTCGTCATTTTTTGAGAATGATAGACAATGAAGTGCCATCAAATGTCCCACCATGGCTTGGAATTGACAAACTTCCAAATTAGTTGGTACTAGTAGGTTGTCTTGTTTATCCTAGATTTTGATGACATTATTTTGATTATCAACTACAAAAATGTTAATAATGGTAATATCATAGACATAAATCACATTTTTCCCTTTAGTGTTTGCTGAAGAGGATTCCCCTTTTTCGTAGTTGGGTAAAGGACTTTTGAATGCTCCATGATCAACGTTTGTTGTAGGTTCTTCAATGGAGATTTACTTTCTATCTATCAAGTCTTGGACCAAATGTTTCAGTTGCATGCAATCATTTGTTTTATGACCTTTGTTTCTATGAAAATTGTAGACACTAAAAAATGTTTGTAATTTGTTATTTTTGGATTTTGATTTTGATTTTAATTTGTAGACACTAGATAATAGGGTAATTATTTAACTATAGATGAAAGGTGATAAAATAATTAAATAAATAATAATTTATTTAATTATTGAAGAAGGGGGGAAATTAGTGACGCAATTAAATAATATTAATTGATCAGGATATAAATGAGAAGGTAAATTAATTAAATAATTAAAATTATTTAATTAATAGAGGAATATGATCAGATATAATTGAAAAATTAAAATTATTCAATTATTAAAGGATGGCGATGAAGAAAAAAAATGACGCTCACAAACTTAGGACAATTTGTTTGTAATTGCTTCTAAAATTTGGAATAGAGGTCTTTGTCAATGTGTGGGGGCGTTGGGGAGCTTTGGAGGTCTTGCCTGCTTCTGGGATCCTCAGCGAATCTCTTCTATTTGGTGGTTTTCTAGTAGATTCTCCATCTATCTTGTTGCGGTAAGTTTGGAGACCGGGGAAAGAGTTTTTTGTCCAATATCTATGCTCCGTTAGATGTTCCTGGTGAGAGTATTTTATGGTCTCATATAATTTTTTTGAGATCTTTGGACCCCTTTTTACCTTGGATCATGTCTGGTGACTTTAATGCAATTGTCTCTCTCGAGGAGAAAAGGGGGGGTGTGCCTCGTCTGGACGCATCCTCTGATCTTCTGAGGGAGAACATGGCCCGTCTTCGGCTTGTGGATATCAAACCCATAAATGGCACATTTACCTGGAATAATAGGGGACTTGGGGAAGAAGCTATTTCTGAAAGATTGGATAGGTTCCTAGTATCCAGTTTTTGGGTTAGTGACAAATGGCTAATAAACTTTGAAATCTTGGATTGGAGAGGATCAGATCACTGGCCGATCAAGTTCTCTGCTCGCTTGGCTGGTGGTTCTAAAAAGCAGACTTTTAAATTCTAGATTATGTGGCTCAGGGAGGAGGGTCTTTTTGACTTAATGTCTAACTGGTGGGCTGAAGGTCGACCAACTTTTGGGACATCGATGTACACTTTTATGAAAAGACTTCAATATGTGAAGTATAAAATAAAGTATTGGAATAAGCATCAGTTTGGCAACATTTTCCAGTAGAAAAGGGCTGCCCAAGAGCATTTGGATTCTATCACCAGGAAGATTAGGGAGCACGGGTTTGATGCGGCTTTGAGTAGGTTAGAGGAGGAAGTAGTCAAAGTTCTTGAGGAATGGGAGCTTCGTGAGGAAATTTTTTGGAAGCAGAAGGCTCGTATTGATTGGCTTCAGGAAGGGGATAAGAATACCTCCTTCTTCCATAACTCGGTAAAGACTAGAAGGCAGGGTAATACTATTTCTTCTCTTCATTCTTCTAAGGGATCCATTCTTTCTTCCTCTTTGGAAATTTCTAGTGAGGCTCTTCGTTTCTTCTCTAATCTTTTTTCTGAAGATACCCCACTGACCATTAAGGAGGAAGACTCTATCCTGGCTTGTATCCCTCCTTTGGTTACAATGGATATGAATGCCTCTCTTCTTAATCCAATTTCTCTGAAGGATTTAGAGGATGTGGTGTTTCAGCTGAAAAAGGGGAAGGCTCCTAGTCCTGATGGGTTCCCTATTGAGTTCTATTAGGAATTTTGGGAAGTGATCAAGCTTGACTTACTGGAGGTTGTGCAAGAATCTCTAAGGAATAAGCAAATGTTGAGAGCTATGAATGCCAATTTTCCTGCCCTCATCCCAAAGCGTGAGGGTGTCGATTCTTCAGATCTCTTTCATCCAATTGCTTTGTGTAATGTGGTGTATAAAATCATCACAAAACTAATTGTTGAGTGCTTGAAGCCTTGGTTGGATAAGCTAATCTCAGAGGAACAAGGGGGATTTATAGCGGGTAGACAGATTCTTGACGGAGCTGTGATTGCGGTGGAGGCTATTCATTCTATGGCCTCTTCAAGGGAGAAGGCTATGTTTATAAAACTAGACATGTCAAAGGCCTATGATAGGGTCAATTGGGGCTTTCTGATCAAAATTCTTTGAGCCTTTGGGTTCAACAATGAGTGGATCGATTGGGTCATGTGTTGTGTAAAGATGCCCTCCTTTTCAATTCTCATAAATGGGGAATCCTCTGCGTTGTTTGGTGCCTCAAGAGGTTTTCGATAGGGAGACCCTTCATCCCCTTATCTATTGATTTTGATGGCTGAAGGTTTGGGGAGGTTCATCAAGTCGCAGGTTACGGCTGGGCTTATACATGGATGGAATTGGAACAACTCCCTTGCTCCTCAAACACATCTTCAGTTTGTGGATGACTCTGCCTTGATGGGGGTTGCTAAGGTGGCAGAAGCGGTTGCTTTGCGTCAGACTTTGGATTGCTATTTGGCTACCTCAGGAAAATGCATTAATGAAAGTAAGTCTTGCATTTATTTCTTTAATACCCCTAGGCTTATTCAACAATGTATTGCCAGGATCTTAAGGTTTCAGGTGGGGAATCTTCCCTTTACCTACTTGGGTATCCCTCTGGATGTGCACCCACCTCCTAGGTGTTTTTGGCAGGAGGTGATTGATAAATTCTGAGGACTAGTTTGTCATTGGACCTATAGGTGGTTATCAACGGCGGGTAGAGTCACTCTTTTAAAATCTGTTATGCAAGCTCTACCTATATACAAATGTTTTGTGATGACTTCCCCTTCAAGTTTCATCAATGATTTTGAGGGGATTTGTAGGCAATTTTTGTGGTTGGGTAATCTCCTCTCGAGAAAGTGGGGCTTAATTAAGTGGGAAGTTGTTTGTTGACCGAAACAGGATGGTGGCTTTGGACTGCGTAGAGCAGATTGGAATGGACAAGCATTGGCAGCTAAGTTGTTTTGGAGGTGGTGTTCTCATCAGCATCAGACCTGGGCCAAGATTCTTACCTTCAAGTATCTTGGGGAGGTGGATGGCGCTGAGGTTCCATGCTTTAGTCTTTTGGGAAGAGGGTCTATGATCTGGGAAACTCTCAAGAGGGAAGCTTCGCTCATTAAGCAAAGCTTGTTCTGGATTTGCAATAGAGGTTCTGATGCTCTCTTCTAGCTTGACTCTTGGGATGGCTTCCCGCCTATCCTCTCCTCACATCCTCACTTGGAGAATTTAAGCAAGATTTTTGTTCAAGCTGGCTGGAGCAGAGTGATGGACTTCAAAGCCCCTCAGGCCTTGGGGCAGACTATCATTTATCAGTGGAAGGATATGCAAGAGTGGCCTCTGGGTGGATCCTTGGAGGATAGGAGGGAGTTGTCCTCCATTTTAGCTGGTAGAGTGTGTTGTTCTCTTCTAGAGAGGGATGTGTTGGCTTGGGGCTAAGATCCTAAAGGGAAGTACTATGTTGC
>VDFB02067895.1:0-24561 GCA_007258455.2 Sequoia sempervirens | reverse complement strand
TGTTGATGGGACTTTGGTTCTAGAGAAAGTTCAGCAGGTGGGGGTACAAGATGTGTTGGGTGGTAGTGCTGAGGTAGTGAAAGATGTTGTGGATAAGGATCACCTCTTGCAGAAAGTGGGTTCAGAGGTGGGTAAGAAGAATAGTAACACATCCTCTCAGTTGGGTGTTTTGCAAAAAGTTCTCAAGAAGGGGGGGCGGAGAAAATTTCTAAGTTGGGTAGGAAGAAGGATGAGGAAAAGATTAAGATGATAGGGGAGACTTTGGTGGAATCGGGGTCAATCAGGACTCTGGACTCACATTTTTCATGCTCCTTGAAATGATAGCTCTTTCCTGGAATGTAAGGGGCTTGAACAATGGCCCTAGACAAAAAGCTATTCAGGATTTGATCAGGAGTCATTCACCTGATGTTCTTTTTTCTGCAGGAGACTAAGCTCTCTGTGGAGGGTATGATGGATTTAGCTCCTAAGTTATGGCAGAATGGTGATTGCCAATGCATTGGTGCTCAGGGGTCTTCTGGAGGGGTGGCGTGCTTATGGATTCCATAGAAGATCTACCCCATTTGGTGGGTGTCTTTTAAGTCCTCCCTTTCCTTGCTGGCCTCTTGTTTTATGACAGGGGAAATAGCTCTCTTCTCTAATGTGTATGCGCCTGTGGAGTTGCAGGGTAAGCAACTCTTGTGGTCCAACATTTGTTTAGTTTGTAGCTTATTTCCTTATCATCCTTGGATTATTGGAGATGATTTTAATGCTATCACAGAGTTTGTGAAGAAGTGGGGTGGTATTGCAAGGCTAGAGGCTTCCATGATGCTGCTCTAGGACAATATCTCTGCTTTGAATCTTGTGGATATCAAGCCGAGCAATGGTCTTTTTACTTGGAATAATAGAAGAATTGGAGAAGCTTCTATTTCGGAAAGACTTGATAGATTTATGGTGTCTAGCTTTTGTTTGGGGGACAGATGGATGACTAGCTTTGAAATTCTGGATGGTCGAGGCTCTGACCATTGGCCTATTAAACTAGTGGTTGATATGCCTCAGCGGTGTGCTAGATAGACCTTTAAGTTTCAACTCATGTGGCTTCGGGATGAATCTCTTCATGATCTTCTCCCTAGCTGGTGGGATCGGAGGAACCCAGCATATGGCACTACGATGTACTCTTTCTCAAAGAGGCTTCAGTTTGTTAAATACAGTTTGAAAAGATGGAATAGGCAGCATTTTGGTAATTTGTTTCAGGAAAAACAAAAGGCACAGGATAATCTTGACCTTATTACTAGACAGATTCGGGATCAAGGCCTCTCGGAGGAGCTGAGCCTGTTTGAGAGTGCTGCAACAAAAGAGCTTGAGGAATGGGAGTTAAGAGAGGAGATCTTCTGGAAACAGAAGTACCGCATTAAATGGCTTCAGGCCGGGGATCGGAACACTTCTTTTTTCCATAACTCTGTTAAAGATCGGAGACAAGGTAATGCTATATCTTCTATTTTGTTGCCTGATGGGGAAACTTTGACCTCTTCCGCTTCTATTTCTGCCGAATGCATTCGGTATTTTTCTACCTTATTCTCTGAGGATTCACCTCCTACGGAGGAGGATGAAGCAAGAATTTTAGATTGTATCCCGAAGTTGGTGAATAATGAAATGAATGATTCGTTGCTTGCCCCTATTACCTTGTCGGAACTTGAGAATGTTGTGTTCTAGATGAAGAAAGGTAAAGCTCCTGGGCCTGATGGGTTCCCTGTTGAATTTTTTTAGGAGTTCTGGGAAGTGGTTAAATTGGACCTTTTAGAGGTTGTTCAGGAATCCTATATGAATAAACAAATGTTGAAGTCTCTGAATGCTACTTTTTTAGCTCTTATTCCTAAGAAGGAGGGAGCTAATTCCTTAGATCTGTTCAGGCCTATTGCACTATGTAATGTTGTGTATAAAATTATTACTAAGTTGATAGCGGAAAGGCTGAAACCTTGGCTCGATGGTCTAATCTCTGAGGAACAGGGGGGTTTTGTTGCTGGTAGACAGATCATGGATGGGGTGGTTATTGCTGCTGAGGCTATTCACTCTATGGAATCCTCAAAAGATAAATCTATGTTTATTAAGTTGGACATGGCTAAAGCGTATGATCGTGTTAAATGGAGCTTTCTGTTTAAAATCCTGGGAGCTTTTGGCTTTGCTGAGGGTTGGATTGAATGGGTTAGGAGTTGTGTCACTTCCTCTTCCTTTTCAGTGCTTATCAATGGAGAACCCACTTGTTTGTTTGGTGCTTCAAGAGGCCTCAGACAGGGTGATCCCCTGTCCCCTTACTTATTCATCCTTCTTGCGGAAGGCCTGGGACGGCTCATCCGTGCTCAGGTTGCTAGCGGCGTGATTCAAGGATGGAGATGGGGAGAAGATATTCCCCCTCAGTCTCATCTTTAGTTTGTTGACGATACGACCTTGATGGGTAGGGCAAAGGTTGAGGAGGCTCTCAATTGGCGCAGTGTGTTGGATAGTTACTTAGCTGCTTCTGGACAGTGCATAAATGAGGGGAAGTCCTTCATCTATTTCTTTCACACTCCTAAGAGTATTCAAAGGAGAATTGCTGGTATCCTTCGGTTTCAGATTGGCTCGCTCCCTTTTTCCTATCTTGGAATCCCTCTTGCTGTTCGTTCTCTCCCCAAAAGGTTTTGGCAAGAGACTCTTGACAAGTTTCGAAGATTGGTCAGTCATTGGACTTGCAGGTGGCTATCCTCAACTGGTCGTGTGACTCTTCTAAAGTCGGTGGTCCAGGCTCTCCCTCTTTATAGATGTTTTGTTCTTTCTACTCCTTCAAGCTTTATTAAAGATTTTGAGAAATTGTCTCGTCAGTTTCTGTGGGCTGGCAATCTTCTTCATAGTAAATGGAGTTTGGTGAAGTGGGATGTTGTTTGTAGGCCAAAGCAGGAGGGGGGTCTTGGTCTACGCGAACAGATTTGAATGGGCAGGCCTTGGCTGCTAAGTTGTATTGGCGTTGGTGCTCTCACCAAAACTTGTGTTGGGCTAAAATTCTGACCTTCAAATATTTGGGGGCAGTGGAAAGTCAGGAGGTTGTTAGATTTAGTTTGGAGGGGAAAGGTTCTATGATCTGGAGTACCTTGAAACGAGGTGCCAAGCTGGTTAAACATGGCCTTTTTTGGATTTGTAATGAGGGTCGGGATGCTCTTTTCTGGCATGATTCTTGGGATGGACATCCTCCCATTGTGTCCTCGCATCCCCACCTTCACGATTTGTGTCTGATTTTCACGGAGGTGGGATGGAGTCATGTGGCTGATTTCAAATCTCAACATCTTTTGGGTCAGATTTCTGTGTCCAGGTGGAAGGACCCCTTGGATTGGCCTCCTGGTGGTGCAGTGGAGGATCGTCAAGAGCTTGTTAAGATCTTATCGGGTCGTGTCTGTAATTCTCTTCACGGAAGCGATGTGCTTGCTTGGGGACCTGATTTGAAAGGAAAATTTTTGGTTGCCTCTGGCTATCAGGTTTTGGATAAACAGGTTTTTGGGAGCTCCCAGGTTTCTTGGTGGAAGCATGTTTGGAATAACTTTGCTTGGCCTAAATGTAATTTCTTCTCTTGGCTTGTGGCTCAAGGTAAGTGTCTTACTTGGGACAATCTTTGGAAGCGTGGGTTCCAGGGCCCTTCCATGTGCATTCTTTGTGGTCAGCATGAGGAGTGCTTATCGCATCTCTTTTTTAGTGTTCTTTTGTTAAGACTATTTGGCATTACTGGTGGAATCTTTGGAGCGCACCGTGTTGTCATGCCTCTTCTTTGGAGGATTTCTGGAGGAGACATGGTTCTCCTCCTACCACAACCTCTTTCCTAAAAATTGCTTGGAGCATTGGTCCTAGTTTGATTGTTTGGAAAATTTGGTTGGAGCGTAATAGAAGAATCTTCCTGGATAAAAAATTGCTCATGGGGCAGCTTTGGAGGCGTATTCTTGGGGCTCTGCAGGAGACTTTGACTGCTAAGTGTGACTTGTCTGTGCCGATTGATCCTAGAGACTTGGGTGTTGTAAATGCTCTGGGCCTTGCCACAGGGGACAGGAGTACTGTTAGCAAGGTGCATCATAGGCGTGGGCGGGAGAGGGTTGCTCGTGAGGGCTTTTGGTGCCCGCCTGCTCTAGGTGAACTAAAAATTAATACGGATGGGTCATCTAGGGGTAATCCTGGGCATGCTGGGGTTGGAGGTATAGGTAGAGACAGCCTTGGAGTGGTGGTTTTTTTCTTTTCTATGTATTGGGGTTTGCAAACTAATAATCTTATGGAGGCGAGTGCTATTCTCTTGGCGATTGAGCGTGCGGTTGCCCTTGGATGGCAGTAGATTGTTTGTGAAGCTGATTCTCAAGGTTGTTATTGATATGTTGAATAAACGTAATTTGGCGGATGCGAATTGGCAGCTAGCTGTGGTTGTCAAACAAATTGTTTCTCTGTGTTCTTCTTTGGAGTCCATTGTTTTCTGCCATATTCTGCGGGAGTGGAATAGGGTGGCTGATGGGCTGGCTAGATGGGCATCAGAAAGGACTGATTCTTGGTGTGTGGATGATTGGGGCAATCTTCCTGTTGATTTGGCCCCTGTTCTTGAGGAATGGGTTGCTGAGGATATGAGGTGTTTCTTGGGTGTGAATTAATTCCTGTTGTCTTTGGCCACTTGTGGCTTCTTTCTTTGGACTTTGTATTGCTGATTATGATTCAATAAAGTTTTTACCCTCTTTTATTAATAAAAGATCTTTAATTCTTCTATTGTATAAATAAATTGCAAAGTTTATTTATATAATTCATATTTCTTAATTATTCTTATCTAAATCATTTTCTTCATGATTTAATTAAATAGACAAATTTAACTAATTTTTTTTATTTGGTTAATTCCCTTTTCATTAAATTTGAATTTTTAATTCGAATTTTGTCACATTCCTTCATATTTTTCTAACCACCTTCCACATCATCTTCCACCTCGCCATGTGGCACATGAAAATAATTAATCCTAATTTCTAAATTGGGTATTTTTTCTCAACAATCTCAACAAACTTAGGGACACATGGTTCTCTCTTTCCATGTATTCCTTTCTTTACTTGTCAAGTTTGTTCTATTAAAGGGAACAACTTCCTTATTTCTCTCTAACCTCCTCATTTTTCACCGTTGATCTCTCCAAACTAGATCTCGATCGTCCATTGCTGCCAACTCACCTCATGCCTTGGTGAAATCTATAAATACAGCTTCATTTACAACTTTTGCATAAGAGAGCATTGCATACAATTACTTTGCAAAAATCATCTTAACACTTGAGAGCTTAATTTGTATTCTAGCTTAGCATTTAGACTAGTTTAGCAAGCATTTTAGTATAATGGCTTCATTATTAGATGTCTCTTGTTTTAATCACAACATTTTGAATTATCTTAGAGCAGTTTCATCAGTTTAATTCAACATTTGCATCCTTTCATTAGCATTTTGTATACAGTTTAGCATTCAACATATCATTTAGTCCATTATCAATCAAAAACATCAAAATCATGTAGGTGTGGATATATTTTCTGCATTCTAGTATAATAGCTACCCATTTTTTAGGTGTCGTTCCAGTGATTCAATGCAATTAAGGTTTGAGAGCACTAATACAACATCCTTAAGAATAGGGAAAGATGGAATGTATTTGAGGAATCATTTTATCGAATTGTGTTTGTTAATTTAGATTTTCTTAATATAATACATTGTATTTGTTGTGTCTTATTGGTTTGTATAACTCACATATATTTTTCACACACAGTCAGGAAGAGCCATACACAAATGTATGATGGATGGGAATTTCATCAATAAGATTTTGTCCCTTATTTCAGTTTGTAAGTTGTCAATGAACACTCTTTAGACATCCACATTAGGAAGAGTAAGATTGATATGTGATAAAAGCAATTGATAGTGGCTTATGAAATATGTGACCTTTTTTGTTTTCTTTTTTTTGCATCACATTAAATTGGTTATGTTAATCTTAGGGCCAATGTTTACTTGTGTTGGGAAATTGTGTCTCAACCTTGCAATTATATAAAGGTTAGTGTTGATGGGATATATATATATATATATATCCTGGTTACACTAATATGTGTAATATACAATGGGAGCATGGGGTGGAGGGGAGGAGTGGGATGCATGTAAACAATTTTTTATTAACTTTTTTAGAAAACTCCTAAATGACTAGCATACATTAAATAAATGGTATATTGTAAATCTAGATCGTTAATTATTAGGTTTTAGATCTAATGGTGGATATTTTGTTGGCTTATCTTGCCCTAGAAGATAACCCTATTTTACGAGGATGTTGTACTAAGATTTTAGATGATGATGTATTCTAAGAGTTTGATAGCAATCATGTTGTCTCCGGATCTCTGGTTGGTGATACTCTTGTGAGAAGCTTACCCTGCAAGTGTATTATAATTTTTGTGATATTTGAAATGCAATTCCCTTAATCTTAAAGCATACATAGGGTTATGAGTAGTTGACTTGTGCTTGCCTTAACTCTTAATTATGTCATATTCTCATTATTATATTGTTACTTGGTTATTTAGGTTGGCCTAGGGCTTATATGTGGTTATCTAAGTTGGCCTGGGTAATATCCTAGGCATAAATAGGGTATATATAGAGAGCTAGTGAGTCTTATTTGATTGTCAAATGCTGAATTATGTACTCATCAAAGATATTTGGAGGTTTGCTTCTTAGAAGTGACTTGTTATTCTTAGTTATTATCCAATATTTTTTAGAATATTTCATAATATATTCCTCTTTTGTGCAATCTATTTTATTACATACTAAATTTGGTTAGGTACTTAAATCTCAAAAAAAATTGTGAAAAGCATGATTAAATATTTTCTTTCATATTTTGGCTTAGGTTATTATAGTTTGCAATAATAGGGTTAATATATGTAAACCCAATATTTAATGGTTTAAAATACTAAAGATTTGTAGAAGGATTTAAATAGTAGTTTCTTAAATATTTAGCCTAAGATATAACATGGGAGTATGTGATAATAATAAAATTAGTTAAAATGATCCATTCTATAAATAACTACTACAGAGTATAGAGTTAGTCAAATTTGATGTCTTAACGTGCTTTAATTTTTGTGGTAGATGTATAATATGCTTAATAATCTCGCATATTATTGAAATGTGATTGAATGCCAACTTTATTTTGAACACTCCAAAATACTTAAAGGGGGGTGAATCAATATACTTTAAAATTCAATCCCAATTAACTGTTGCTAAAGTTAAGTTATTTAATTAAGCATTCATCCACTTAAAATAAACAAGAAAGCAGATAAGCACACACACACAAGAACACATATAACACCAAATTTACATGAAACATCCCACAGGGGAAAAACCATGGTGAGATATGCTACTAGGAGCTATTGTCCTAATCTGGCCTCACAAGTAAAAGAGTTTAAAACTTTGATTCTAGGCTATAACTCAAGGAAGCAACTACTCCCTAACTTTATTTTAGGGGCTTGCACCCAAGGAAACTACTACTCCCTAATATGAGAAAGTACAACTAAAAATATGTCTGGTTTATGGCTTCAACCACTGATAGTCATCAATTTTGCTTATTAGGTTTATAGAAAATCTTGCCATGCTCTACTCATGCACTCATACATCTTTGCACATCTTTGTAATAATCTCCACAACTTTGATCTTCAATATATATCCTCTGCATGCTTTGGAATTACAAATTCAGTTGGCCACAAAAAAGAAAAATGAAACTTGTAACATGTCAACCTACATCTTCATTGCCAATATACAAAAAATGATTAAAAATTATTTACAATTCACCCATACGAGTCAACATGACTCATACAACATCTACAAAGAACTCTTAGACTCTACTCAATCATAAACTTGTGGCACACAACAAGAATATGCCCAAGTCGGTCTCAACAAATACATATCTTCACTAACTAACTTGAAACAACTCTATGGTATTGCAAACAAGAAAGATATGCATGCACTTTGAACTTGAGATACCCTAAGACATGTAGAATTTCCACATAAACTCATACACTTGATATATACATTTTCAAACTGGTGCAAGTACCCAAACAAATGTTTTGTAGAACAATTAGGTATCCAAAACTATCTGTAGCACACTGCCATTTGAAAATTGAACTTGTGGACCACCAAATAACTTGATATTGCAATATAGCATGTATTGACCATCACTAAACATGTCCACAAAACCACATGGATAAATCTTCACTTTTGGAGGAATGCAAAGCATTCCAACAAGCCTTTATCAACACTTTATGCCGCTAGAGCACAAATCGGAACTCTGTAACATAGCTTTAAGTGCAAAAGGTGTAATGACTTGAAATCTTGGATATAATACCTTCATATCTCAACCGAATCATCTTATTAACCACAAGACTAAATATTTCTTAGCAAAAGGATGCAAACTGAAACACCATGACTCTGCCTTAAGATATACACTATGAATGTCTTAGCAAAACTTTTGCAACTTTCCTCTAAGTGTGGTACACCAAAATGGTAAGATAATAATGTAGGCATGCTAGAAACATATTATAACATGTGTACCCACCTCTGCATCACACATAGACATTGGTTTGATCATCATTCTTCCAAATACTGCATTGTTGACTTGAATCGACAAATATCTCTGCACATCAACTATCTTCAAACCATATACAATCTTTAGCACACACATTTGACATCAATAACAACCAATCTTCCCAAGATGCAACACTTGATTGTATTTTTTTGGAGGAGGCCTAAGAATATCTTACTATATGTACTTGTTGTATGTTATGTGATCAATCTTACTTAGATTGTAATGCCAACATTACATTAAGGCATCCTTTTTCTCTTTTCTTGTATCTATTTTTAGGTGTATTAATAGCTCAAGATGTGTTATTCATGAATATTCATGAAATGTAATATGTTTTCGACCTCATTTCTATTGATGGATTGAACTCCCCTGTGATCAACTAGATGTATTAAATATAGATAAACATAAAGAGTGGCAATTCATATATTGTCTCTAACCAATTAATTCAACTGAATTCAATGAAATTGATATGCTTGGATCTTATGAATTTGACAACCATAATTAAAGTGCATATATCATCACCTCTCCTTCTTGGTGTTAGTAGTTGATTTCATAGAAACCCTTCAATCAACACATCATCTAAGACACACCCAAGAAAATGTGAGCCTTGGCCCAATCAATGCACAAGAGTACTATGTGGGGGTAATTGTTCATTCTCAATATTTAAAGAGGATCTCCCCCTCATTTGATCTCCCATAGGATGCCCTAACATATAAAGGATTATATTTGAAAAGTGACAGTTGATCCAAACTATGAATGAAGATGACTAAGTGACCACTAAAATTAAATTGATTGTCTACTATAAAGGAAATTAAACTCATTTCATCAATTACAATTTATTGAATTAGGCTAGTTAAATTTAGTACTCCCAATATTCATATCAAATCTTTGAAAGATCATAAAAAAAATCAACTTAAACAAGTTAAGCAATCTTGTAATGAAAGAAATAATTAATACTCAAATACAATGATTACATCGTGGTAAGAATGAATATATTTTTCAAGGTGTCATTACATGAATACCAAAAAATAAAATAAAAATCCTTTCAAGAAGAAAAATATACTTTTATTTCACTATCCTTAAAATTCTATAAAGATAATAAACATCTATATGACCAAATAAGAATGCCACATTATGTGGAAAATTAGCCCTAACCAAAGTCTTATGCATTATCCCAATCATTTTGGTATCTCATCATAATCACCACCATTCTCATTCAAAATATTAGATTTGAGCATTAATTGACATCAAATGCATTGCTCATTATGTCTCACATTGACTAGAATCTTGCAAGTGCAATGTCTAGTGGATCTAGATATCTTCTTGAGATTTTAACCACTAGTAATATGCCCACATGCAAGTTAGTGCATATGTCTCCCTCAAAAGGAAGAAGGGTGATTATGCACATGCAGCATCACCTTAAATCATTAGACAATTCAATCAAAAATATACTTCAACCCCTTGCAATATGCTATGTCCAATGACTTTCATTACCACAAAAATAATGTTTACATTCTTTTATAATTTTTTAATTAATTAAGGGTTGCACTCATTACAAATATTGACATGCCCATGACACATTAAGTGTGATTGCTATTAATTTAATATGCACTAAGGACACTGAAGGCCTCACATAGTTGAGAGAGTAGTTAAGTAATTAACATGTATGTCATACAAACATAGATTGAGAAAATATTCATCCCTTTCTTTGGCTTTCAACTTATGTTATGACTATTATTTTCAATGTAAATAGACAATGTACCATACATGAACATGTCCTAAATAATCTATGGGTTCTCATCAATACATTAAGTTATTTTTCTATTGAATATGTCCAACTTTTAAAATTAGCAATTGCATTTTTATGCACAATGGGTATACTGATAGTCATGCACAATTGAAAGAGACCCTCCAATAATAATCTAAATGAATATATTATTGATAGATCAAAATAGCCTTAAATCATGTCTAAAATACAAGCAATACAAAAAGAATAATAAACTAGAATTGAAAGAGATCCTTCAATTAATATTCTAAAAACACTAAAATTAAGAAGATATTACTCAATCATAGATTCACCAAATGTAATGGATATATTTATTTCCTCAAGCTTAGTCTAGACCAATCTAATAATATGCATGTATGCTTCAATACAAATTGACCCAAATCAATAAATGAATTTAATTGTACTTCTCTTAATAATCAAATAACAATAGACGGTAGGTGCCATTGTTGAATTAATGTTGCCTTATTTCCATACAAGTAAGATCTGTTAAAAGAAGCTATTGAAGAAAATATCCAACTTTTTCTTCTAGCATAGAAAAGCTTTGCAACATTTACAAATACAACGAATTATTACGTCCAATAGGATTTGAACCTATACCTAAGGTTTAGAAGACCTCTGTCCTATCCATTAGACGATGGACGCTTTATTTTCATTATTCCTTGAAATACTTTATCGTTAACAAAAGTATAATTTGTTACTTTTTACTTTATCGTTAACAAAAGCATTTTTATAGTAATATTGCCAAAGTAAAAAAAAAATATAATATATATTTACTGTTGGAAATATTACTATAAAAAAGTTTCTATATTGTATAATACAAAAAGAATAAAAAAAAAAAACAAAAAGTCTTTTTTTCTTACTAATAAACTTATTTTCTTGCTTAATATATTCTAAATAAAAGGAAAAGGAGATGAAAAAAAGTATGATGAAGATATTCAAAATCCTTGGGATTTTTGCAATATTTTCCTTTTTTATTAATACTATTTTTGCAAAGAGTGGGCAAAATGGATCTTTTGTCTTATAGAAGCTATAATTGTAGTAGCTTTTTTCTACTGGCTCTTTTTTTAAGGTAATAAAAACCATTCTAATTGGATCGATCCAATTAGATCGATCCAATTTTCTGAATCTTTCTTAAAAAAAAAAGAATATTTATAGGATTTGTATCAATTATTATCCTATCATTAATCATACAGTTTACAAGAAATAATAAGTAAAGATAAGACCTTACCTTCCTTTGTGTTCAAAGAAAGATAAGATCTTATCTTTCTTTTTCAGTTTTTACTTTCATATGTACAGTATCTCTTATAGATACGCGATACATCTGTTTTCTATAAAGATGATCCTAATCCGGAATAAGAACCGTAGAAAAAAATACCTATTAAACCAATAATGAGAATACCAGTTAAAAAATTGACCACTTGTACAGTGGACCACGAGGGCACTACACCTCAATCAAATCCACTAGACAAGAAGTTAGTCAAATTTGAATTTAAAATTTAAAATTTAAAATTAGGGTATGATGATTGCATGACCACAAAGATGACCTCATAACCATGTACTAGTCTAAGGTAGACAATGAAGCTAAATATTAGTGAATGACATGTGCATAAAAATGAATATAAGCATATAAAGAAAAACAAATAGAATAAATATATAAAGATGTGTACACATAAATTGAAACAAGATCGTATATAATCTTATAAAAATAAAAAAATACCATCTATAAAAAAATATCAAACAAACTCATAAAAAACTTGTTAGTTAATTTCTCTCTATGTACCAACAAACTTTGACATATCTTCATCACAACATATATTATAATTTACTTCTTAACTATGTTAAATGAAACAAAATAATTTTAAACAAAGTAATTAAAAGAAAATTATAATTGAATGGATCAAATAACTTTGCATAGATAAAGAATCTATGACTGCAGACCATTGCTTTAGGAATGTGGGCCAGCCTGCTGTTGGCCGTGCCCGTCATTTTCCAACGACAGAAAATTAGGGCACATCAGTGTGTCATCGGAGTTGAAACATTTGTTTTATTGATCAAACTACAGAAAATTAGGGCACAGCAGTATGTTATCGGAGTTGAAATATTTGTAATATTGTTTTCTCCGTCTCAAGTTCTGGGTTGAATCCTCTGTTTTTTTTATTGTTAGTAAGCTTCCCTGTTCAGATCCGGCTCTAAGATTGAACAATACAAGCCTTCCACAACTCAACTTGCGTTCCAAATCAGTAAGAGGTATCATGTGTTTCTGAGTTTCAGGGGAGAAGATGTGAAAAAGACTCTGGTTGATCATCTCTTTCAAGATCTCTGTGCAGCAGGATTGAATGTCATCTTAGACCGTGACAAGTTGGGAAAGGGGGAAATTTTAGGGTTGAGCTTGGAAAGAGCAATAGAGAGCAGTGCCATACGAATTCCTGTATTTTCCAAAGGCTATTCAGATTCAGCATGGTGTCTCAAGCAAGCCGCTGCAGTGTTCGGATCCCCTGGCTTGATTGTTCCTCTCTTTTATCATGTGGATCCAACTAATGTTAGATATCCTGAAAAGGTCTCAAGTCCCTATTGCCAATCATTTCTGCAACATTATAGCCATCCGCATCGATGCCCTAGAGAAGACATTGATGAGTGGAAGCGTGCCCTTCAACAGATCTGTTCTCGCTCAGGCTGGTCTAAAGGGTAAGTAATGAACCCCACGCTTTTCAATATTTTTGGTTTATTATTTCAGGACTGCTGCTGAATGATAGATAATACAATTGCTATTGTCCTCATTTCATTTGGTTCTGTCCATGTTTTTCAATTTGGCCATATTTCTTGTGCCCTGTATTGTGCTGTACAGTAGATTGTATGTTTTGATTTCATTTGGTTCTGTCCATGTTTTTCAATTTGGCCATATTTCTTGTGCCCTGTATTGTACTGTACAGCAGATTGTATGTTTTGATTATGCATGTAATTTTCTTTTATTTTAATTCAATACCAAAAAATATAATTATCTAATCTTAGTTCTATGGAAGGGGTTTTTAACTTCTGGTATTATTTTGGATTGGAAAAAATATAGATAATGAAATATATCATCTATTCTTAAAAATATTCTTAAAAGAGGAGTCTAATAATATAAAAAGTTTAATATGTAATATATAAGTTTTTAAGTTGGGGAGGGGTTTCAAATATCTAATCTTTAGAGTTTTAGGGAGGGGTTTGAGCTTCAAGGAAAAGTTTAATATGTAATAGATAAACTTTTTAGTTGGGAAGAGGATCTAAATATCTAATCTTAAGTTTTAGGGAAGGGGTTTGAACTTCGGGTATTATTTTAGATAGTGAAAATATAGATAATAAAATATATGAATCTATTTTTAAAAGAGGAGTTCAATAATATAAAAGTTTAATATGCAATATATAAATTTTTAGGTTGGGAAGAGGTTTATAATATTTTTTTCTTATTATTTTAATAATTTTGTTAATATTTTTTATAATTTCAAGTTATTTAAAATTTATTTTTCTAATTTATGAGTTCTTTTGAAATAATTATTTTAAATTTTATTGTAATTAGAATTTTAGAATAATAATAAAATTATCATCAATTATAGTTATAAAAATAAATTATTCACATTACAACATAAAAATATAAGATTATCGATTTTTGAAGTTTCTCATCCATTTTTCATGGTTTCTAAATTCTACTTCCTCATCCTTCGCTATCTCTTTTATTGAAACCAAACATACTTGTATAATAACATAAATGTTTCTTGTTTGTATTCTAAGGCTTAGGAATCAATCTTTTATCATAAATTTCTTTGAATCAATTGGCTTCACAACTGAGCTTGCTCTTTAGCTAGTCTTATCATAACAAGGGTTAGGACAATATATAAAATTATTGAAGTTTCACAAGTTGTTAGCTACATTCAACCTGTACAATACTAATAAGGTGGCACAATATAAGTTGATGTACTTGGATAATATTTCTTAAATTTAGATGTTAAAGAAATGACTTTTATAGAGAGAGGAGTTAATGAAAAGGTAAATGTAGCATTTTAATTTGTAAAAGCTTTTCAAAGTAGAGTTTTAATATAAAAGCATTTACATTTTTATTTTGTTTTCTCCTTGAAAAAATACACTAGAAAGGGGTCCTCAAACATTTACATGTACTCTTTTCTTTGCTATTGGATCTATTTACAACTTTAGCCACTTTAATCCCATTTATGTACACTTGCCTTTGTGATTGCAAAATATTCATAAATCATTAGCATGGTGCAACAACAAAGATTATGATTTGAAAAATTGAGAGTAGACTATGGCCAACTGAAATAGATTTGATTTGGATGACACAAATGTGGGCAAGGGCTGAAAGATTTGAGAAGTCATGGTTTTAGTGTGTCATGTCCCTCAAAATTGTAACATCAAATATGAAATATTAAAATAGAAATAACAAAATCAAATAAATATTAAATACAAATATGAGTAATTGCAATTCAAATATTATGATCATAATCATCATAGATAACATTATGATTATAATACAAATATCATGATATAGAACCGAATAATTAATATTAGTAATTATAAATATCATAAAAACAATATCAAAAAAATAAATATAAAATAATATTAATAAAATATTTCAATAAAATATACTAACAAGCAATCCTAAAGGTATTGATTCCTATTCTATACATCATTAAATGCAGCTATTCCTAACAATTTCCCAGATATCATAAATTATAATTATTAATAAACATAAAGCAGCAATCTAAGCATGGATAGCAATTTACAAAGTCAGCGAAAGAGTTTTTGAATAAATAAAGGCAGTTATTATGACTATTTAAAAGCAGCGTTAAGCCTTTAATATGTACAGCGATCTCATAAATTAAAGATGGTGTTTGATAAAACTTTAGATCATGATTTAATGTGCAGCGATCTTGTTTTATAGATTATAATAAAAACTAATGAGGCAGAGATTACATTAAGACAAAGGCAACAATTAGTTAAAAAGGTTATTAATTAAAGGTGATGTCTTTTTAAATAGACATCTCTTTGAAAAGAGATGTCTCTCTTCGTGGAGGCATGAAGATATAAACAATGATTGAAGAAATGGGAAGAGGGGAAAAAGAATAGAAAAAAGGATAAAAAGGCAATGAGAGAAGGGAAACAAAATATTATAATCAACAAACCAATGAAACTCAGCCTCAATAACTAATTGAAATAAAAGATTGAGGAAAATGATCATGATGGACTTGGAAAGGAAGGAATGCATAATCATTTGGAGAGCAGATTGGGAATATGGAAGCAAGGATCAGGTAAGTATAATATAAATATAGTAATAAGTTCAAATGAATATAAGATATGGAAAGGGATACTTAGCCAATGCTTTAGGAAATAAAATAATAATAAGCTGGATGCATTAGTAAAGTAGATATTGAATGTATGAATAGGGATTTAAATAATGAGGCAATAATAATATTATTGCTAATATGTTATTGGATATCTATTGGAACCAACTAGAAATAGTAATATGCAAATGTTTATATAATAAATATATTATAGTACAATAAGGATGTCTGTAGTAGTTAGTGAACATTATAAATAATTACGTCTTTCTAATATAAGTGAATAAATTGTATATATAATATATATTTATTTATTAGTCATGATAATAGCAGTCTATATATCCGCATAAATATGAGTTATCATATATTGCTAAATATGACATAATAGATATATTACTGATCTGTGTCAATGATTCAATATGTGAAGATAGAATATGTGACTACATTATGAAATAATATTCATATTATCCGATTGTAAACAACTAGCCATGATAAGGGAGTTGAGGGCCTACGAGGAGTGGAAACAGCGTTGGGCTCACCCTCTAAGTACACCACCCCATGATGGATGGCTGAGGCCTGCCACATGTGGGCCAAGAGGGGTTACTACTCTTGGGCTTAGAGGGAATGACTATTTAGGACACCCTACTGTAGTTGCACCCTCAACCTCTCAATATGATTAAGTGATAATGGTTGTGGTACAGGGGAACGACGGTAGGACGCCTCACTAGGCACACCACCCCATATGGATGGCAAGGGCCACATGGGGCCAAGAGGGGTGTACTGCTCTTGGGCCTAAGATAGAGGGTTTCTTGGGCACCCATCAGACCATTATATGCAAGGAAGAATGAATTAGGAAAATCTAAAGAAGATTCAATATACTTATAAAATGATATTGTCTTTATTTATAAATGTTTACTAGCATATTTGTAGGTCTTAAATAGGTAGTTGTATCACTAATCTTACTTTTCTTGTTTTCTTTACATATTCAAATGAGAGCATCATATAATATTATGTTGTAAATATTTTTTAATTCTGTCTTATGGTATCTAATCAAGTTATAGATATTCCCTAAACCAAATTGATTATTTGGAATTGATAAACTAGGGCAGATTTAGGGGTTTCCAAATTTGGGGACATTACATAGTGCCTTGTCTTTATAGTAATCAGTAGTTTAGAGAATGAGATTTGGACATGTGAAGGCACATTGAACTTCATTTCCTACTTCTAATCTAATTGGAAAACACCAAGGATGTTTGCGATTAGGTTTGGATTTGTGTTGGTGAGTTTTCATGAGTTGGGAGAAAGTTACACAAAACTTAAGATCATAGAGACTAAGACTGATTTTAGGGTGTGTTTTCAATGGTCCAAGTAAAAAAGCTGTATGTGTAAGAAATCTATGGGTTCTTACAAATAATTTTGCTTTTGTTATCATATTGTTCTATGTTGATATGAAATTTGCACATTCAAAATATTTTGCATAAATAATATAATAAACTATAAGGAAAATATTAAGGAATGTTTTTTTTTGTTTTGTTTTGACCAGTCTTCAAAAAGAAGATGTATTCATCATACAATTATATTTAACAAAGAGCATATGATTTATTTTAACTCCTTTAAATTGTGAAAAAAAAAAAAAAATGCAAATTTTTAAAGTAAGAGTTATGCTTAGTTTGCTAAAATATATATTTCTTGTCAATGAATTAGCCATTTGCAAAAGAAAATCCTAGGGTTTTATAAACAATCTATTGATTAATAGGATGAGGAATGGATAATTTTCTCAAGAATGAAATAGTGGTAAATATTTATGTTTTAAAATAATTAAATATATATTTATTTTAATATAATGTTTGATGAAAATCATAATATTTGTTTTTAAGTCTTATAAATTGTAGCAATTATTTTCTAATGGTGATTATAATTTGAAAATTTTGGGAGAAATTAGACAATTAGAAAAAAGTAAAATGAATTTATTTTATAATGAACATAGTTTTTGTTGCATTCTTAGTTCTATGAAAAATCAATACAAAGTGAATGAACTTTGCTTTGCTTTCAATTAAAACAACAAAGTGTGTCAATAGATTGAATTTAAATCAAGATTGGATAAATTATAAACAACCTCTTGAAGCATTGGATCTAGATGAAAAAATTAGTACTTTTGAAATTGAGAATACATTGGCCAATTGGTCATTTGCTTCATCATGGCTCTCTACCAATGCTAGAGTCAATCTTATATCATTTGACTTTCATCATTTTTATCTTCAATTTTGTTCACATTTTATCTCTACTTGTATAGGAATAGTGTAGTAACATTTTAATTTTAACATTTTTGCTTGAGTTCACAAAATGGGAAAATTGGTGCTAAACAATGTGAAAACTTTTTCTATGACATCTTCAAGTTAACAATCAAAAGAGTCAGAAGCCTATGATTTAGTTACCTCAAGCTCAACAAAATCTTATTCACTTCCAAAGCATTCATCAGATATTATGCACACAAAACGTTCATTTGAAAAAAGTGAATCTAAATGTGTATAATATGATGGAATTTTTAAAAAAACATGAATTGAAATAATTACTTCATGAAGCATAATATGTGTTTTTTATTGGAGTTTTGAAGAGTGAAATGACATACTAAAATGTGGTCGTGGTTAGAGGGATTCAATGTGTATATTTTTAAAGAATGACAGGAAGTGATTGTAGAAAATCTTGAATACATAAAAAATAGTTGTCTAGTCCAATAATTTCAAATTTCAATTACTTTTCATTTGTTAATAACTTATATGGCTTGAATTGCCACTACAAAAGAGGTTATTAAAATACATCAAGGGTTGTTAACAAGAAAGCACATACCAAAGATTTAAATGATATTTCTATGTTATATTATAGTTTAGCTTAGTATGATGGATAAGGAAGAGAATCACAACATGTGTGGTGGATTATAGATTAATGCAATGAAACACAAAATACACAAAGTAAAATATATATATACGAGCAAACACCATTCATAAGCATAAACTCCATATACATTCATTTATTCATGATGTCATAATACATTAGTATACACTCTTTATTTGTCTTTCAATACATGCTTTGCCTCTCATACAATGATCTCACTTCCCTTTCTACTCCCATACCATATCTAACTTGTCCCTTTATGTGCATGCTATGCTATTTTATCGCCCCCTATTACATAGCCTTATGTGGTACACAATGTTTATTTTTATATATAGGGATGTGTTCCCATCCACATTCCTCTGTAGTGGTGCTTATTTGGTATTGCTGCAAGTCATTTGTAGGTGTCAAGCATTGCTATTCTATTTTCTTATTTTGGCTCTATCTTACTTGGGGATGTGTCATTTTGTTGTCAGCCTTTGGCAACCTTGTAGGATTTCACCATTGGCCTCCATTAGGCTACCCTTTAAGGTTTCCAAGTTCCAACCTAATGGGAGTGGCATGTATCTATCCTACCAACAAATGTTATATAAGCTCTTCAAAATTATGGGTCTTGAACATTGTATTCAATCATGTAGGTGATTTATAACAACAAATCAACGTAGAAACAATCAATGCTCCATTTTAATTTTTCTCTTTCCAATTCAGTATTTTTAAATAAATTAAAATGAAAAAATCTAAAAAATAGATGGTAATAATAATTAATTGAAAAATCTTGGTCATAACCTTATCCCTTGCTTTGACAAAACTAATTAATTCATTTTGTCAAGATGATAGGAATTAACACGGCCTTGTTTGAAAAAAATATTTTTATGTTTATAGATGTTAAAAGAGTATGTTCAACAAAAACAAAGCCATGAGAGAATCTACTTAAAAGGAGTGACTTTGTCTCATTGTTTTGGATGGAAATAAAAAATATCTATGGGATTTGAAGCCTACAAATTATCAATAAATTGACACTAACTATACCAAACCCATTGTCCCATCTATGATTTTAAAATTTGGCAATTTAATCATTTAAATTTAAAGTGCACAAGTATGCATATTGTAGAAGCCTAAAAAAATTCATCATCTTGAAGAGGTGATTTGTTTTCAACTTCATCTAGTGTTAAATTGTTGTAGTAATTTCATTAAAGGTATGGGTAGTTTCTTACACCATTGCTAAATAAGACAACGAATTGGTGTAGGAGAATCCCTTAACACCGACATCCATAAGAGGATTATTTTTTCTAGTTACCTTTTCCTAGGCTTGATCTAGGTTAATTAAATGAATGCATAGAACTTAGGAAAATTAGCTTACATTGGGGGAGAGGACTCGGTAGTTCAGCATCCTAACTTTACACTTTTCAAAATCCTATGTGGAAATTTCAAATCACTCCCAATTTTTTACAGCAGCTTACTTGGCAAGTCCCCAGCTTATAACTAAGGTTTTAGGGCCACATCATCAAATATGATGCCACATCAATATGCTTTTTGTCGAGGTGTCCAAAAAGGCCAAAAGTGAGACCGATAATTGTGCACTAAGTTATGTTTTGTTGGTGCGCTGATGTGACATGACATAATTTGTTGCTTTTTAGATCTAAGGAATACATTTCATTCAATTATGGGTAGTCTATCATCAACACTAACAACTTTAAAGTCACAACTATTGGTCCAATATTGTTAAAATATTAGGTATTAAATCAGCAAATGCTATAACAACTTAGGTATTGGGTCCTCTCCCCTAATTTAATAAACAATTGTAGGAATATATTATTTCGAAACATTAAATGCTGATCGAAGAAAGCAAATGCAAGGGATAGGGCACTCAACTCTAGAACAAATATGGAAGATGACTCTGGTATGGCATTGAATTCCACCCACATTAGGATTGTATATAGTTCCTCTTTTTCTATTCTTTTCCTTGAAATTAGAATAGTTTGTTAATTTGCTTGGGGGTCAAATCTACAAACATGGCTTGCAAATCTATCCTACAGTTGGTGGATTTGATTTGGTAAATTTTACACTTCTAGTTTTTGACTTCCCTCAAATATTGCTCCTCTCTAATTGTTAATGACTAGCAACATATATAAAATTACCTTGGGGAAATCACTAGATCACAATGATCGTGTTCTTGTTGGTTGACCACACTTTTTAGTCATGGAATTTATTGAGGACAACACTTCTTAGTTAAATAGATGCTTTAGAAAGATGTGATGCATAATTAGATTCTTTTTAGTATTCCAATTGAAGTGTTCCTTGAATTCCCCTTCTTTTAAATGTGAATGATATTTAATGATTTTTTGGATATTAATTGAATGCGCATTAAATGCCTTAAAATACAAGGTCATAGCAATAAATCATGTGAAACTTGTATCATGTTAGTACTCATAAAATAAGTGGGAGTTAGAAAATTTTGAATTTAATTTTTTAATTTCAAGGGTCAATTTTGCAGGTGTAGGAGCAATCCCACACATAGGATATTGATCTAGAACAAGGGATTGATAGGATCAAGAGAATGACTGTTTAGATAAAGTGAATGTAATAATTACCAATTGCATGGGAATATGTGCCGATATGGATAATATATGGTTGAATGCATAGGAGTAAGTTTAAATGGTTATGCACATGCTCCCATTGTGCTATCCAAGATACAAATAAATGATGGTTGAAGTAAGGTTGTAAGTCCCTAATGGTAAGATAGATATAGATATGATCTCAAGATAAGAAGAAGAAAAACATAATGCTGCCTAATGTAAAGATAAAATTTAACTCTTTATTTTAATATCTATTAAATTTTTATAAATTAATTAAAAGATAAAATACTAGACTGTTTTATAGACCTAAATATGATATATTGTACAGCATTTGTAGGATGGACGGTGGGATGGCAGGGAATGCGTTTTGGGGATGGCAGTCTGATCATTTTTTAAGAACAGCAGGGAGAATAACTATATATATAAATAAGATCCACAAATTTCTATTAAAAGTAATACTGGATGATGTCTACAAAAGCCTGCATACCACCTACATTCCATAAAGAAATTGCTTGTCTGCAATTTCACACAATAATAACTGACTTAATACCATATCGAAAAACTTAATGCCATATCGAAAATTCTGAAGTTTGAAATTTTTTTTGACCAATGAAATGAAATAAGAAATCCAAATTGTTGCTGTTAGTATTAGCTGTTGTATAACTTGTATTATTAGCACGAATCTGAATCTTTATATTTACTGCTGCGGTGATAATACTCTCAGGTTATACAGCTGTTATAATGTGGTCATGGTATATTTAACAGAACCATTTTTTTAAAACATTATTAAAATTTGTCTTGCTACGGGCCACTCAATGCAATAATTAAACAGGCATTCCCGACCATTTCGGAGACAGCCAAACATCCCCACAGTATTTCCTATGCCTGCAGCACAATTTAGAAATGTTTTGAAGATTTAAAAGATTTTTGAGGAAAACCAGGGGACATCCCCTGCCATCCCCTCTACCCGAAATGCCATCAGAGACGGGGACGGGGGTTTGAGGGACATGTCCCTGCGGAACACTCAGAAAATAATATGTATAAAAATAATGTCCTATTTTCCAAAATTTCCCTTTCAGTGAATTTTATTTTACTAGTCTTCTTGCAATTCTCTACAAAAATTAATACTTTTGTTCTTTTATTGACATACCCTGGCCATTGCAGTTTTGAAGTTCAGCTAGTGAAGATGGTGGTGAATGATCTGATTAAGACATTGGACGGAGTGCCCTTACCAGTTGACAAGCATCCGGTGGGAATGGACAACCCGAAGAATGTTCTCATTCAGAAATTAAATATCAATTCAACAGATGAGGTGGTTAAAGTTGGAATATGGGTATCGGCGGTATCGGCAAGATCACAGTTGACAAGGCCATGTACAATGGAGTTTATGCTGATTTTGAAGCTGCTTCCTTTGTATTTAATGTCTGCAGTTGCACCGCTGCTGCAGACTCTACAGGCCTTACAAATTTGAAAAAACAAATATTTGAAGATTCAATCAAATACGATGGAATGATCCACAGTGTTGAGAAGGGCATATCTTTGTTTAGAGAGCGTTTGAGAGGAAAACGTGTGCTGCTTATTTTGGATGATGTGGATGCTATTGAACAATTGAATGCTTTGGTTGGGGATTGGCTGGCCCCTGGCAGCAGAGTTATCATGAGTTCAAGAGAGAAACACATTCTCAATGTTGCCCAGGTCTCATCTGAATGCATCCACGATCAAAGTGGATTGGAGATAAGTGAAGGTTTCTGGTTAGTTAGCTGGCACAATTTTTTCAATGCATCTTCAAGGCTCAAAAGAATAGTAGAAGCTTGTAAGGGGCATCCTCTTTCATTGAAAGTGATTGGATCTTTCTTGTATGATAAAGAGAACGAAACAGTACAACCCAGAAAAATAGTGGAAGCTTTTAAGGGGCATCCTCTTTTATTGGAAGTGATTGGATCCTTCTTGTATGATAAAGAGAACGAAACAGAACGACCCAGATTGCTGGACAGAAGTTCTTCACAACATTATCCTATCTAGTGATATTCTTTGAATACCTTTACATCAGTTATGGTGCTCTTAGTGATGAGAAAAACAGAAATATTCATGGACATTGCTTACTTCTTTATTGGAGGAAAAAAAGGTTCCATTGTTTTCTAGAAATCTTTTTACAAGATGGTAAATACTGCTGTATATAATCTTTCCATGAAGTTATGGATAAAGATAAGATGATAAATGTGTATTTGATATGCATGATCATTTGCGAAATATGGGGAAAAAAAGAGTGTACCTGACTACGGGAGGCTGCCCATTTAAGCAATTCACAAAAGCTTGAAACGCTGTACAAACCTGGTCTTCGCTATCTCCATTTGCAGAATCTGACCATTCAAGGCGTGACAAAAGACACACTAGGCATGCTTCCTACAAGTTTGATATGGTTAAAACTGGAAAATTGTAAAATTTATGTTACCTCCCTGATTCAATTGGCTACCTGTCACAGCTGCAGCTCTTGAACTTCGAAGGGTGTAAAAACTTAAATAGCCTCCCTGATTCCATTGGCAACCTTTCACAGCTACAGCTTTTGAGCTTGGGAGGTTGTGAATTTTTAAATATCCTCCCTATCACAGCTGCAACACTTGGACATAGAACAGTGTATATGTTTAAATAACATTCCTGATACCATTGGCAACCTGTCACAGTTGCAGATGGTGTGAAAAGTTAAATAGCCTCCCTAGCACAGCTGCAGCACTGGAATATGGAATGGTGTAGAAGTTTAAATAAACTCCATGATTGTATCGGCAACCTGTCACAGCCGCTTGTAAGCGAAGGGTGTGTAAAAATATCCATGATATTACTAAAATTATACCATTTTTCTATTTATATTTCTATACGAGTATTCATCACGTACGTATTCCTTAATTTAATATTTGTACAAATATCAATAGAAAGTAAGGACCAACTCTTCGCTGTGGTAAGAATGGGAATTTCCAAACTGTCCACATGGTTTATACTCGCTTTTCTACCTTTATAAACAATTTATTGTCTTTGCTTTTCATTGTGATTATATTGATTTAATAAAATTATTTATATAATGTATTGTTTTTTAAATTAGCGGATATGTAACATATAGTGTGAGATTTAAGCACCAGCAGTCATTTATTGGTGAAAGTCTTCAAAATCTCATTTATAGGATAAAACCTAGATAAATATTGATTTTCCAACTAGATGGGAACATTATATTTCCATTTGCAATGTTTTTTTGTCAATTTGATGACAACTTTCTTTCTTAATTTGCATTGCTTTATATTTAAAATTTGTGTGCAAACATTTCAAAATTAGATAAAACTTAATTTTTTTAAGGAAAAATCTAGATTTGTCTAAGTTTATTTCATTTCATTATTT